>JAPTYQ010000008.1:11288794-11315955 GCA_029814465.1 Ostorhinchus cyanosoma
CCCCTCCCCTACTCTGGAAGGTGACTGCTTGCCCTTGATGCCTCCCCATTTATTGTGGATCAGAGCTCTGTCAATCTGGTGCTTTGATTTTTAAGGCCATCACTACGGCGACTCGACTGCAGCTCTTGTTCTCTACTCCAGTCCTCTTTGACATTTCTGTGTAGCTAGCAACCAATAAATGCGAGGTATGAAAACATTGATCAGTTAGACAGCCAGTCAATCAGTCAGTCGGTCATTTCTGTCTGGAATCTGACACTTAACCCATAACCTCAAATGGCACTCGCTCACAATTTATTGAGTGATGCCGGCTTGCACCATATTGCAGTGTTACTAATGTGATTTTTTTTTTTTTTACCGCAGTGCCTACATAAGTATTTTACTTACAGCTACATTGTATTTACTTACAAATATTGTGCGATGAGAAAATATGTCGTCTTTAATTCCAGGATGCTAGTGAGAGTTGTTAATTCTGACATTTTTATGACAATTCTAGCAAGATAGTCTCATGCAACTGTCAGAAAGAATCTTAACAGAGCACTCTAGTTTCAGAAATTGTTTTTTTTTTTATTATTATCTTTTAGTCAGATCAATCACTTGCTCTGCAAAATAGAATATGAAATATTAACAGAGAAGAGATGGGAAGAAATACCATTTAAGACCGCAAAATCCTAATTGAAGTGTTTAGAAGCAGAAAACCAAATAAACAATTGAAGTTTTAGTCCTTTAACGTGTGTTAAATTCATGTATATTATATTAAAATATGTGCATATTTCTGTGCCAGTGTATATTTCTATTATCCAGATAAAAAAGACAGAAGGAAAACACACAAAATGATGATAGGTTTGATCACTTAAATCAGTACCTTTAACACTCAGACATTCCTGTTGTTCGACACATATTCGGAAAATTAAATGCTTTTGGCAACAAAGCATCATTTTACGTCTTTGGCAGTGATTTCTTCTGACTTATTAGTTTACTGATCTGTTGTTTTGTATTAAAACTCTGCATGGTTGTCTCCTGTCTTCTTTGAGAGGATCTTCTTGATAACTGGTAATGACAATGTGTTTTTTTTTACTTTTCTTCCCTCAGGTTTTGGGATAAAATTATCTATTTTAAACACCAATAGAGGGCAGTAGTACGACCAGATTCCACATATCGCATTAAATCCTCCGTTCCAGTTATGTATCCGTCTTGAAATTTTATGTGAATCATGTAATTGTTGGCTTTTTTTTTTTTTTTTTTTAAAGCTGCAAAACACAACCATGTCTCTCTGCTGTTTCTTTTAATATAAGTGTTTATCTGAAATCTAAAAACTGTTTCCACAATCCAATTTCCATTTATTGAGAACTCTCCCTCCCTTTAAGTCTTGTATTCACTCTTTAATTTTAGGGTAATCTGTTCCTGACTGTAAGAAATTCAATTTACTGCAAATGCAACTATACTGCAATTATAGTTTTTTTTGTTTTGTTTTTTTGTTTTTTTATATCAGCTATGATGACAAATCAAGTAAACACCAGTAGAGGGCAGTAGTAGGACCATATTCCAGTATATTATCATTAAATCTTCTGTAATAGTTATGTAAAATTTAATGTGAATCATGTAATTAGTGGCTTTTTTTAGCTGCAAAACAAAACCATGTGGCTTTGCTGTTTCTTTGAATATAAGTCTGTATCTGAAATCAAACAACCATCCATTTATTGAGAACTCTTATGAAAAACCCCCCCTTTAAGTCTTGTATTCAGTTTAATTTTAAGGTAATCAGTTCCTAACTGTCAGAAATTCAATCTATTGCATCACCAAATGCAACTATACTGCAATTATAGTCAATTTCTTTCTTTTTTTTTTATCATCAGTAATGATGGCAAAGAAAATCCAGCCTTCCTGCTGCTGTTCTAGTTCTTGTCTGAATATACTTTATAAATACAAGAATAGTACATCGCGCCCTCTGATTACCCTCTATTGTTATATCATGTTATGTCCATGGAGATTCAATTACTGGCTGAATGTGGTTGATTTATGTGACCATTCAGCACCGCCTAGTTTAAAATCAGGAGGAAACATGGAAAATATTCATTCATCAGTGGCTCTAAATGCCATAATGAGGTGAAAGGATACTCGGAACTAAAATGGCTGCTCTGCTCATTTGGTTTACAGTCCTCTTCTACTGTCCAACTATCCACGTCTGTATGTGTGAGAATATGTTACTATTGATGCCCTTGAACTTTTGCCTACTTTAATAAATTCTAATTAGGTTAGAACAAGTGAGTGCATGGGAAGACAGTTCTTTCTTTTTTTTTTTTTTTAACTTTGCTGATTAGAGTAGAAAAATATATGCATGAGGCTACTTTTTTTTGCAACGAAAAAGCTCATTAGAGAAGTGAAGTGCACTTGTTTCACTATAAGAAACAGAAGGAACAAGTGGTTCCCCTCTCTTGAGGAAATGCCGAATGCATGTCTGACTGCATTAATAATACATCCATATTGATTATTTAATGTATTTGCGCAGATATATTTATCACAAGTGCGTTAAATTAGGAATTATTTATAGTGCTTTGATGGATTAAAGCCCTCTTTTTCATTCATCCGCTATTGTCTCATAAATACGGACACGTTATGTATAATACTTGTAGCACATGGGATGGATTACTGTCTGTAAATTAACCACTTCACCTGGTGCCGTCAATGACCTGAACAAAGTGATGTTTTAAATCACGGTCCTTTTGAGCCTATACCGCTCATCTGTTGAGAGGCAGAAGACCCAAGAGCTTTGACGACATATCAGACAGGTACATCGACAATAATGTGAACTCACTGACAATAGGTCAGACAGGCTATTGAGGCGAAGCTATTGGGGTGGGGGGCTTGGATGTCACGGGCCTTTATAGCTCTGCGTTCCTCTGCAGTGAGTGTGTCGCCAGCTCCCTATTTCAGTTCTCTGCAGAGCACAGCTGAATGGACAGCAGCCATTGTGTGCCCAGATAATGCACTTCAATCATCCTTAATGTCATCATATCCGAAAAGGCTAGGAAGCAGGGCTGACAGGGCTTTATATCCCCGCATATATGAGAACAAAAAAAAAAGAGGAAGTTTTAATAAGATGAAATAATGTGCTTGTTATGTACAGTCCCAGGTGTGCTAAGCTGTGTCGTTTATATGGGGCTGGGGGATGGAAACTGTTGTAGCTGCTTTTGTTACACATTCGGTAGTGGCCTCTGGGTTAGATTCAATTAAATTCTCTTTGTCAAACTTTTTTTTTTTTTTTTTAATATATCACTTAATATTCTGGACATGGTAGGCTGCAGGAAAAGCTTGTGGTGTGGTAATCAATTCCATACATTGGCCAACGGTAAGATGTTGAATGGCTAATTGACCACAGTAATGGTGCATGGCTATGTGGTGGTGGACGATGGAGACATGCACATTAAAAAACAATTAATTTCCAATACTAATGTCACTCTTCACTGCATCCACTGCTGCATATAACAAGGAGCTGTCACTGATAAGTCATTTTATACTCCATCTAGGATTTGATCCAGGCTGTGCAAAGTTAGGAACCTTTTTATTTATTTATTTATTTATTTATTTATTTATTTATTTTCGGCTAAATCGAGGCACATTCTTTTAAGTTTCAATTTCAGGGGCACTGGAAAATAATGTTTTGTTGATTTTAATAACATCTCCTTCCATTTGCAGAGCTACAAGGTCATGGTCTGGGTATTGACTGATTACATTTTCTGCTTCTAGTCACCGAAGCCTTTTCTTTTTACTGTTGTTTATATTTTAAGCTGCAGTGAGCAACTTTGCACTTTGGCAACTCCACATGGCAGCAAGATATCGTTTTAAAGGCTGGAATAGCTTCAGTATCCAGGAATCATAGTATGGCTCCAGTAAATGCTAAGCTTTAATAAAACAGTTTCGTTTTTGTTTTTATAAAAGCCAGCAGGTTCAGCCATCACTGATGATTTCAGCTTTCCGGTTGTGGTTGTGGAGTGTTTACTGGCAGCTGGTCGGGAGACAGTTTGTTTTCACTTGCATTTTGATTTATTACTTCCAGTGTAGAGTTATTTATTTATTTTCATGCTCGTAGATATTCACTTTGATATGGTCGCAGTACAGTGTCTGTAACCATATCAAAGTAAATACCCACATTAAGGCCATAGTTTGATTAACAAATCATAGTAACCCAATTTCTTTCATAATCTATGTGTTAATGATGCATTTGATAATCCAGTTAATGTTCAGAAAGATTTGTAGTAGACTACAGGAAGCATTTTTGTTAGTGGATCATGAGGAAATTGGAGCAACTTCATTAGCCCTGGTTTTTCTATTGATGAATGAACGTTGCTGTCTTACAAATCAGTGTTATTTTTGTGTCTTTGTTTTCACCACAAATCGCCGTACAGCTGTTTGTACACAGACAAACCACTTTGCATCTGGTTGACACCATGCCCTCAAAAATGAACAAATGAGAGGAGATGTTTTATTCACTATCCAGTCATTATCAGCTCTTATAAGGATGATTTCAAAAGCATCTAGAGGATAATAATCTGAGACCTTTCTCACGATACAAAAACATAAACAGAATTATTTAATCATTCCTATTTTAATGCACCTTTCCTTTTCTTTTATTACACAATTACTTTGCCCTGCTGAAATTACAATCATTCCGCATAAAGACTCAGCATAATTTCATCAACCCAATTCAGCATAATTTAAAATTAAGATAATGTGTCTTTGCTCTATTACTTTAATAGAACCTAGAACCGCTTTGATATTAAGTGGCTAAAGTTTGAGAAATAATGAATTCATGCATTAAACTTCAAAAGTTTACCCACCATTGTACTTGGCCATATGGTTCAGTTCATTTGAGGTGGTATTAAAATCTAGACCCTCTTCAATTAAATAGTTTTGTGTGGTGGAAAAAGGGACTTGTCTCTTAATTAGACCTTCCCTATTTTTACAAAAATCTGTGACATATTCATTTTGAGAGACACTAGAGCGAACATTTTATAGAAGGTCACAGATGTGGCTGGATAGTGCGGTACTTACAGTATGTCTCTTAAATTATTGAGTGTTTCCAGAGAAATCCCCTGATTCGTGAGCTATATGCCGACCCCTTGTCCTGGGACACAATCCCGGCAGAATTTCCTTTCCTGTGTTTCCAATTCTCTCTTTCCCTTGACAATATAAACCAGTCTAAATACAGAAAGAAACTAGTACCGGTGAGATGTTTGGGGTTGTGGACATTCACCTCTGTCATTGCTCGGATAAAGAAAACTGCTTACATACTTTACATGGATTAAACACAGTTCATGAGTCTATTCTGTTTAAGCCTGACTTTTATAGAATTTAAAGGGGTCATATTTTGCTAAATCCATTTTTATTAGTCTTTTGTACATTTATTTGTGTATTTGGACCCTAATAGTTCAAAATTTGGAATTTGAACCCTCCAGCTGCTGCAAAGGTATCTGCAAAAATGGATTTCAACAACGTGTTTCAATTCCTTCTTAATTTGTTATGTTTTCTAACTAGTTGCATCACAACATTAGCAAATATAAGGTCAAGACTCCCGACAAATATTTCTCTAAGTACGAAATAATTGTTTATCATCTGCAGCGGTTGTTGTAAAAACTGAAAATGTGTCCAAACTTCGAGCCGATTATCTAAAATGTTTTGTTGGTTGTATTAATTGAACAGGACAGAGCAGCACAGTCAACAACCTGGAGGGGGCGGGGCCTGAAGTGCTCATGTGTATTTAAAGGGCCAGCGCTCAAAACAACCTTTCTGGTGTCATTACTCAGAAATAGGGTTGAAGATGGACCTGTGGAGTTGAATTAATGAAGAATTCAGACCCAATCATAGCATTTACAGTTTATGTAGACCACAGGGAAATGTTTTAAAAGGCATAATTCAATTTTTTTTAAAAAGCAAAATATCACTCCTTTAAGTAATGGATTCATTGGCTGAATATCCTTCTTTAAAAACAAATTTGATAAGTGTACTGTTTCTGGGAAGAGGTAACAATTTTATTATCTAAACTGTATTAAAAGTTAAAGTTACACTGCCAAAACAACATATTTCCTTGCTTATAAAAATACAGTACAGCATGCATGGCTTTAAAAAAGTTGGAACAGTCATGATGGCTCACATGTTTGTTCCCAAAGTTGGCATCAAAATTCATTAAATAAAAATCCTATTGCACCGCTGTTGTGCTCTTGTCTGGGGACATTTCAGCATTGCCTCTGTGTCCTTGTAATTATTTTGGAGAGCATATTTGCTTTAACATGGGCTTAGTCAATGAGCCAAGACAGGGCATGTTGCAGGCATCTTCCTCATGACTAACTTGCATATGACACAATGTTCCCTGTGCTGATAGATGCAGGGTGGCAGTCTGAAGCAGTGGGCTTTACCACTGCAAAGGATCAGATATGATTGGTGCTGTGGAAAAGCTGACAGCATGAATTATGAAAGTCTCATTAGGGGCTGTTGGAAATGATTTATCTCGCTCCGAAATATGGTCATCCGAATGCATTTGCTCCGTGGTTACAGAGTACATATTGTGTTTTGCTCTTTTAATTTCTTAGGTGTTTCATTTTCCATTTTTAGTGAGGAATATCCGTGAACGCCAAACCATGACTCTATTAAATCGAAGGTCACTACTTGGTATGCCAAGCAAAATGGCTCAGAAAAGGACAAGGTATGCTCTTTGAAAATTGGCTGCAGACGCAAAGGTGCTAAAAAATGTGTCATGTTTCTCACTTGACAGATGCATTGCTTGGCATGGTGGCGTTGAGCTTGGCAGTGTGTGTGACTGCCGGGTCATCTACTGGGGTTGTGTGTTTCTATACTAATGCCAAGATCTGCTTCCATACTTTCCCAATATCCCTTAGCAGAGGCATAACAGTAAAGCATACCTCAAAGGATAATTAGGAGGTAGAATTTACAACAAAAATCACATCCTACTAGGGTGGAATGTTTTGAGGCTATTGGCCCTAACTTACAAGAGAATATTTCATTAAACACAGCAAGAAGAATACAAATGTCCCAGATTTAAGAGATTTTCTGATACTTATGTAGTGTGGAATGTGTAGTTTTTATACCATGAATGTAACCGGAGTTTTGAATTTCTCTCTGAACTGGTTTCATTAGTAATCCGCTTCCATCCTTGTTTCTGTCGGTGCACAGTAGTCCTTTCACTTGTGTCCCTGCAGCAGCCCCACTTTTAGTCACGGGTGGTTCAGCAGCGTCTCTTTCTGAAAGGGCTGGTGATTTTGCAAGTTATAAGCTGCAATCCTGGCATTGCTTTCGCTTTAAAATGCTCCATAGGGGGATCCATTTTCTGATAGCATCATGCAGCTGAACTGAAAGCACAACACATTATTATGCAGAGGGTACATCTTTGTAGAAACCCAGAATAGATAATAAAGAAATGAGTGTCTTCATTTGCTGTTGTTTTCTTTTCTTTTCTTTTTTTTTTTTTTATCCTGTCTCTTATTTAAAGCAAAATGAAGTCTGGTTTCTTAGGATTGATAAGCAAATGCACAGTAATGTGGGCGTTGCTTTTGATCCGTGTACTGACAGCAACGTTATAATATAAAATTCAGCTTGTGGAATATCCATCTAAACTGTGTGATAGTATAGAGATTGAATTTATACACATTGCAATGAGTTGTAATGGTATGAAAACGGACTGATGAAGCCCGTTTCCCCCCGAAGTGTACGGAAAAAAGGAGGAATGATCTGCTCACGGCACCCAGCAACAGGGCTTCTTGATGCAGTGCTTTGATAACGTCAGAGCTCCATCTAGGTTGCTTTGTGAGGTACTGCTCAATAGTCCTGTGATTTAGCATTGTGCTGTAAATTATCAATGTAATCTCCAGTAGCCACTCATTTGCCCGCACATCAGTAAGACAAAATATATCCTCTCTGCTTACCCCGGACTGCATTCTGCACGCCTGCCTCGCCCGCGCACGCTCCATTTTTAGGCGAGTTCACATGACTTTTCAATGAGGTGCAGTGGCAGTTGCACAGAATTCTAATTTGGCTTCAATCTAAGTCATTAGGAGAGTCAACAGGAAGCAAACAGATGGCAGAAGGAATATGATGGATAATTGTACGTCTCAGAGGACAATTCATAATTTGTATCTGATTCTGTGCAACCCCCTCATTTTCTTAATGAAGGACTAATTGAGTTTTTTTGATTGGCTCAAGCATATGGTCCCACCAATAGTGATGGGTATATGCAATGGCTGCAAGGAGATACATTTATGATAATTCAATACATTTACAATATGTTTTTTTTTTTTTTTAAGTTTGTTTTGGTGAATGGAGTTAAATTTGAGATTTACTTTTTATGTGGAAGAGTATCTTAAAAAAAAAAGAAAAAGAAAAAAAAACATAATGCATTATCACTGCATCATCATGATCTTCACCAATCATCATCATCATCATCATCATCATGACTGTCATTGTTTTTGTCATTTCAGTGTTAACATTAGTCATGGAACATTCACACTTACTATAAAATTGATTATTATTAATTACATATGTCTCTAAACTGCCAGAATAAGTTAAACACAGGATAGAATATTTCCTTTATATTCATAAATGTAATTTTTTTTTTTAAAAGAAATGTATTTTTATGCACATTGTAATACATATTGCTATTTTTTTTTTCCCCTATATTCTGGATCTGTTTTTGATAATATAATTTGTTTTCCTTGCTGTTAAACTGTTTGTTTGTGGCATTAATTATTTCCCTACCCTCTTTCTCAAGTGCAACACTTAAGGAAATATTTCTAAATCATATTTGCATTCTAGTTCATGACTCAAACAAATAATACATCTAAAATATTTAACTACGAGCATTTGGAGTTGCATTAAGATTAACAACATCTTTTAACTGTTTACATTACATACAGTAGTTGAGCAGTGAAGAAACTGATCAAATGCATGCTTTGAGTTGAGAGGTCTCCTTCCTCCGGATCTGCCTGGACTGTATGCTTGTCTCTATTTTGGGAACTTCCAGTCTTCAAAGTGCAGTGGTAATGAAGTGCCTCTCATTAAGAGCTACATTTGTGACAGTCAGTCAGTCAGGCAGGAATGCATGGAGGGCAGTAAGCGGAGCGCCCCTGATAGAAGCTCCTCGTAGGGGCCTCAGAGTAAAGGCTCATTTCATGCAAGGTTAGACACATCAGTCATTGGACATGGGGCTGCCTTTTACTGCCTTTCAATAAAATTACACATGGAACGTGTCCACACAGTGAAGATGAACCTGGAAATGAAATGTCTTCCGCTGGACTCTCTGCAGCTGGGCTTGATCACTGCCAGTGCTTAAGCTTTAAATTCCCCGCATGTAGTGGATCAAAGCCTCAGCGATGACAAAGGTCACGGACCCGGGGAACTTTCATTTGCTTTGATTGTGTGCTGTGTTTTTATTTGTTGGTAAAATGTAGTGCATGTACTTAGTCGCGGGACATTAATTAAATCAAGCATGAATATCTGTGTGAATGTGGTTACTAATTAAGCCTGAAATGATCAATGAGCTGTGATAGGTCAGAAAAGCTATGAGCCCACCAAATCAGCCTCGTATTAGTAGTTTGACTTGGGTAGGAAAATATTATCCAGCGCTATTCATGTTTGCGCACCTCTGACATTGTGATGAAGGCCTGCGAGGGCCACAGCACACACTGTTACCTCAGATGATGAGCCTCGGTGTCCTTCGGTTATAACCCTCATTTATTGTCACCTGCTGAGGTCACAGACCACTGGTCAGGTTGTTATGCCTGCATAGCCACTTATTTGAGCAGACATTTTGATACACGTTGGCCACAGATTTTCACTGTTCAGAGCTGCCACTGCTGTTTCTTCATCAAATGATGCCCTTGCTAATACAAGCACCCCTGGAGATCAGCTCCCAAAGACTCAAAACCTTTTTCATTTTTGTCCATATCCCACTGAAATAACAACCTGCTAAATAATTTGTCTAATGAGAGCAGCTTACAAATCGGGGCAAATTCTTAAATTAAACCAAAGGTATTTCTTCAAAAATAAAATAAATAGACTAATCTCATTACTCACCTCATTATTGCACACCTAATTTGGTGACAGTCCCCGATAAACAATATGGCTGCTCTTTTAACCCGATGGCACAGCAACTGTATGAAGTCACCATTTTAATGCTTTTTTATACGTTCTCATTAAAATTACAGTTCTACTGTTGGAAAGCTGTGCTGAATGTGGTACTAATTATTCTCATGACATCCAGCAAATGAACAGATTTTTAAAATGTGAAACACAAGAAAGGAAATGTTTGCGATTTATTATAATTACATCTGCGTGTGACTTTCTCATAATTAAGATTTACCATTTTCTCAAACGTCTGTAGTTTCTAAATAACCTGAAAATATTTATACTAAGACACAGCCACACACACCATGTCATGATTTATATTTGCCAAAATCTAATATAATAAAAGCTGCCAATGCCAAAACAGAGAGATAAGTTACAAAACTGACTAGTTGCCATTTGTTTCATACGTATATTTAGTTGTACTTAAAAAGAAAGGCACATCTTATGGCATTTGTTATTATTATTTCTAGTCAATAGTAAGCATAAAGGATTGGAATTATCTGAAACATAGAGACTACACAGACAGGGTGTGGTTTGGAAATGATTTTAGATGAAGGAAAATACCCTCAAAACAGTTATCTTTCTGCAATCTGTATAAGAGGTGACGGTTTTAATCCAGAATGACAGGTTGTCATTTCAATAATGGCCTTTAGTCCCACTTTGTTTAGTCAGTGCCGACACCATACATTAAAACAAACATCCATACACTGTACATTCACTCTGCACTGCAGTATCTGCACAATCTGCAAGACACTAGATAGATTCTACTCTCTGTAAATTATTAATGCTTCATGTTCCCTCAGTTATTAATAATTTCATGGATTTACTATAAAACATGATATGCTCTCCATGAACTATCTGAGGTCTACTGTTTCATAATAGTATTATTCAAAAACATTTCCTTCTGATGTGGTGCAAGTTTTAAAATAAGATTATTTAGATTTACTGAAAAACAATACATTTGGTCTTGTGTTAAAACCAGTTTTTTTTGTGTAGGAGGGTATTTTTCTTATTAAAGTTATTTATCATACTATCTGTCTAAGGTAAATATATCTGCACATGCAGTTAAAGACAATTTATTTATCTATTTTTTTTTATTCTTAACCCAAACTATGCATGTTGTTCCAGTGGTGCATGCCATGAAGAGATGTGCATGCCAAGTGAATGAAACACTCCCCACACAGAAGGATAAAAAGCTAATAGTGATTGATTTCCTCCCTGAACGGCATTGTCATTTCTTTGTTGTTCAAGCATGCTGACTGCTGGATATCAATAATAAGTGTTCTTTTTAATCCTGAATGAAGAACAGGGACCTCATAAATCTTAAACCTAATTTTCATTAAAACACACCGTTGAAAAGTTCTGAACACTGGCCAAAACTTCAAAATGACGCCATTTGAAACAGAACAAAATGCTCTTAAGTAATGACACGCTAAATGCATCATCTGTGCTTTCTGCCTTGTAATACAGTCGAGGCATATTGTTTTGGGCTGCTCTGACAAATTACAACAGCAATTTCCCACCACCACCCCCAGTTATTAAAATTCTGGTTTGTCTCTCATGTTTACTGTTATATACTGTAGCTACAGGCTTGAATACAATCCTAGTAGTTCAATTAAACTGTTGGGCTTATTTTTCAGTACTTTTCTGGTATTATGTTTTGACATCCTGCTCTTTTTCAGTGTACCTTTAGGCCATCTGAAACACAGCATTAGGACTGACATCTAGGCTAGCTATCTTGTAGATGTAATTACTCAAACAGCCATCATGAAAGGATGAATACATCATGATTAAAACACTTCTATTTAAAACTGCGTGACGTTTGATCGTGTGGAACCGACTGCAGGGCTAATATTACTGTTCAGCAGGATGATGTGATCAATGTTTTTTTCAGGCAGGAAAATTAGGATCAGTGACTTGTGAAGTCAGTCGTTGATTAGTTTGAAAATGTTTGTCTAGAAACAACTTTAGTCCCATTTGTATGTTAAAAATGAGTGTGTGCTGCTTTTTTTTTTTTTTTTTTTGAATGGGTTTTTTTTTTTTCTGCAAAACAGCACATGTTCAAGCTGCCTGAATGAGGTAACTCTTTTTATTTTTGCAAAATGTAATTGGTTCGTGATCCGAGGCGCCGCAGGACAGAACATGAAATACAGTAAAGAGATAACATGTCAAAGTATCTCCAATAGTTAACCTAACATGATTGAGCATTAGATCAGCCGCCTGCTGTCTGTGCAACCATCAGTGTACCTGCGCATCCTTTGTCCGCTGTAGAGTTCACACTGTGCTTTCTGCTTAATTTGAGCAAAACAGATGTGGACATAAGATCTTTGAACATGATTCTGAGGCGTGTTACTGTGTGCAGCCGTAGTTCTGGAAATCCCAATCAGCATCAAAAGGCTGTGATGCTTTTTATTTTTACTCTTTTTTTAATTTATTTTATTTACTTTACCCCCTTCTTTCATTATACCATGTAAATACTGACTTTTTATGAATTATTATTATTCTTTGTATCTCCATGAAAGCACAGAGTGGATATATCATCTCATACTGGGAAGAGATGTTGCTTTTTTATCTATATGTGTGGTTTTAATATACTTTCTTAGATGCCAACGGTCCTATAGTAAGGAAGTGATTTAAAATTAGTGAAAATAATAAGATTTCAGTGGAAGATGATCAGACGAGAGGACAGATTTCCTCCCCTAGGCTTGGCTGTGAGGGAGGTTAGTCTTATGTCTGCTGTGGCAAATACAGGAAACTGAGGCTACAGAGTAAAAAGATGATTTAAACACTCTCCCTGTCAATGGCTGATGCGTTGTATTGTCTAATGTACTAACATAAGCTATGTGTGAATCTGTTGTTGATGCATCACCTGCATTGCCTATTTGGAAATGATAAAATCACCTCATTGGGACCACACTGCCAAAAGTAATGCTAGCTTTCAGTCAAAACAAACTCAAGACAATTTGCTCGAGCTATTTGACAACGTAGATTTGTGTATTTTTTTTGTTTTTTTTTTTACATCGAGAAAAAGAAACTCAAAACACCTGATGCAAAGTTTTGCTCGCATCACTTTCTTCAGTGTGGCTTCAGAACATTGTACTCATTGTCTCTTTGTCCCTTCACGGGAAACAAAGAGGGCATGCATTGTATAATAAATACAGCTCAGAATACATTTGTCTAATTTTTTTTTTTTACAAAAGCTCACAATATTTTGGGATGGGTCAACCAAAAAGGAAAAGAAAGAAAAAAATAAATAAATAAATAAACTGACAAGATGACAAGTTGTTAAGTAAACTGTGGATCAATAGCATGTTATGTCCATGACCCCCTCCTCTGTGGCTTTCTGATGGCTTACACATTTTTACTTTCATTTTGTTTTCTTTTCTTTTTCGGGTGTGCAGGGGGTGGGGGAGGGTGGAAGGGAGGGAGCTGGTCTGATGAAGTACTAGAGTCTTAAAACCAATGTGAGTTTATCTGCATGTTTGCTCTGTGTTTACGCTGTGCTTTCAAGCTCAATTAATACTTCCAACTCACCCTTATAAATTCGTTGCATTGTTCTATGCCCTAGAGTAAAGGACAAATTAAATACAAACTTGTGTGGTCTTTGTTTCTAGCCATGTACTGCAGTTGCTTCAAACATCCTGAAAAAACGTATGTAATAAGCTTTTGTTCTCAGAAGATCATGTTTAAGCCTAGCTTTCATATCAACCTCTATTTTGTCCCATAGAATATGGAATGATCGGAGAGCATACAGTAAAAAGTCAGCGGCCAAGATCAGTTCATGACACAAAGGCCCTGCAGGAGCAAGCTGAATCTGCTAAATTTATGGCACAAACTGGTAATACAATAGTTATGTTTCTTTACTTTATTTTGTTAACTAAACTTAATTTCATCATGCATGCTCTCTCTTGTACTGCACCTTTTAAGTGGAAATGTTTTGCATTATTATTTTTTCCTACTCATTCTCTATTACTGCTACATATGAACTAGAAAGAACAATTTTGATTCTTGAGTATTTACTTTGAACATAGAATATAATTGAGTTTTGTGGGTCTGTTTGTTTTATTGTCACATAGTGAGTTGGCAAGTGGATTACTCATACAGTATATTCATAGAACATTAATTAAACAGCAGTTTAAAACCAAGGCCCTGATGTAGTTAATCATTTCCTCCAAGGCGTGATAAATTAAATGTCATTCGGTGAAAAACCCACCCCTTCAGCCAAATACGAAACACATACTTGGCAAAAGTTGAACTGATAGCTGTTGCCCTTAGAGATAAAATGAAGCTATGTGGCTTAATCATGTGTAGCATCTAATAAATTATAAGATGAAATAATTTAAATTCATTATTATTATCTTTTTTTTTTATTATAACCAACCATCTTAGAGTAAAATTACAATACACTGAAATATAATAACTGACAGCAGTATTAATAATACTTTAATTTTGCTTCATTATTTACTTATTTTTATCTATAACACTATTTTTTTTTTCCAGTGGGTGGGTTTAGATTTAGATGCTATTATGATTTTTTTTTTTTCCCCCCTTTTTTAAATTTTTTTGGGAATGTTTTTTAGTTTTTTGGTTTTTTTTCATGTGTTGTTCCAGTTTAAACCGCTGTCATTGTTTAAAAACTCCTCTCATTACCATTTTAATTTGTGACACACCATACACGTATCCCGATACTAATATAAAACCATTAACACCTCTCCATTTTACACACGCTGTAGGTATGTTGTTTCCCTGTTGAGTGTCATCGCTGTGCTTTTCTGTTTCTCATTCTCACACAATTTACTATCCCTGTACTGCCTCATTTAACAAATTGATCCACCTTTCAGTCTATTTTATGATCTGCAAAATTAAGAGCAGGGTTTAGATCCCTATTTGGCTGAATATATGTGTCCTTGATGCTACAAACTAAGAACGTCCTTAAGCCTAATGTGCTTAAAATTATAAGATGATATGATGACTTCAAATGACATAAATGTATTCAGAGCTGCAATTGAAATTATTCATCTATGTATAAAATTATTTCTCTAATGCATAAAACCTCAAAGAAAATGAATACTTCACCAGAGTGTTATATAATCAAACAATTACGGCAATTATTCGGTGACTACTTTGATGTAGGGATTTGATTGTCCACTCACTTGTCACCAAATAATTAATTTTTTTTTTTCATGTAGGCAATCATGGCTTTGGAATTCACCCCACTGCCTCATCATAATAAAAACACTTTTATTTAGCATTTCATGGCTTTTTGATATTTGTCCTTTTGGGACCATAAATAACTTAAGGCTCAGTGTTATTTATTCTGACTAATCTTATTTACCTCATAAGAAATCTTAAAATCAAAGTAGTTTCTGTGCTCGTTTTTCTTACTAATTTGCTACTGAAATGTTGGCAATATGTCTGCATACTTAGTTTAATTCCTCCAAAAACCTGCTTGCCAAAACTTCCACTTAACGTTAAAGATATGGACCGTAGACGCAGAATTAATTGGCATTCAGTGGCATTATTACAAACTTGAAAAATCCCTGATAACTAGCATTGAACTACATCTGGGCACTTAAAACACAAGCTGGAATAGTTTTCTTTCAACAATGTGAAATTGTGAAAACGGCTATGAAGTGCTGAATAAAATTGGCTAACTTTTTTTCCATTTTCCTCCTTCACTGGGAATTACCAGGTTAGGATGGATTGAAATTTATTGAAAATACAGTATCTCCACTGTTGTCAAGGAAACTAGACAGTTTTCTGCAGTGCAAGGGAATCCATATCTCTGACTTCTTTCTGAACTAACACCCATTAAAATTCCATTTTATTTTTCCAGACGTTGTCTTTCTTGCATGTCACCATGTTTTATAAAGTTTTGTTTGCTTATGGTAATTTTATTCCTTTGTTTAAACATACTGTTGGGTTTCATTGAAATGCATGATTTTAAGTGGATTAAAACACTTAGATATAACCCAAATGTCTACTGTTCCTTTATTATTAATGTCGTCTCTGTGATCTTTGCATAAATGCATCTTAATATTTTTTTGTAAAATGCCTGATTAATTTATATATCCTTTTAAAACTATGAAGACAATTACTAATGTGAGTATTGCAGCAAAGTTTCCATTATGCTGCATACAGTAAATACTGAATAATTGAATCGCCATTTGGTAATGCACTGCCAATTCAGTATTTATAAAAGATCACAGAAGGTAACATGTAGAGTACACAATAGTGTTCTTGTTAAACTTGGAGACCCCAACTCACCCTAAAGTGACGTATGTTGGCCCTCAACCCAGCACATTTTATCCCACCCTGCCCCCTCAGCCCTGCCCCAGGACCATATTGCTGCATTTAACTAGTGTCACCCTTCTCCCACACAGGTGAATCAGGTGCAGAGGAGTGGTCCCAGTGGAGCTCATGCTCTGTAACTTGCGGTCAAGGGTCGCAGGTGCGAACAAGAACATGTGTCTCACCATACGGAACACACTGCAGCGGCCCTTTAAGAGAATCAAGGGTTTGCAATAACACTGCCCCTTGTCCAGGTAGTGTTAGCCGCAGATTCTTGAATATCAATGTTTTGCTCATTTGTTGTTGATGGGAGGAAATGTGCTATTGTGTTTTAACAAACTTTTTTTTTTAATGTGTCTATTTAATAATGTATAATGATCATTATTATTACAGTTTATTATTATTATTATTATTATCTGACACTTTCTTCTTTGATGTTATTTTGTGAATGTGGATTTTTAATTTTTTTTCCATTATCACTTTTGCGTTCTCCATTTCATTTAACTGTAAAGCAATTCATCAGCATTGAGATGGTTTAATGACATGTCGTTGTGCTTGGGGAACAGCAGATAGGGATATAGACATCAGTTTCATTTCCTTGAAGGTCAGACGCGCATTTTAAAATAGCTTGGCAGCGTTTCTTCAAACACGCTGTAAGGCATCTCTTCCTCAACCCATGATGGCACAGCAGATGACTCACTGGTTGTCAGGTATCGGCATCAGATGCTTCTCTGACTGGTTACTGCAGCGCGCTAATGTTTGTCTGCAAGCATTTGAGCGAACAGTATTGCCGTTCTAAACACACTTATTCATATCTTGTTTATTTTCACAGACAAATGCACTGATTTGGTTATGTGCTTCTAAGCTCTTTCTTAGGTTTAACCACAGGATTCAGGAGTAGTTCTGTAGCTGCATCACAAAGTCAAAGTAATCATGACCGATCGCAAAAAGGCTACTACTATCCTTTGGCATTCTAATCAAGTATGGACTGTGCTTCAGTTTTAGATGTGACATGTGTAAGTGGGAAGTTGGCAGTATTTAAAAAGGGTCATCCTCTTACTGTGCGTGGACACCAGGAACTAGAGAGAAGATGAGTCATTTCAACCGTTAATTGACTACCAGCCAACCAGCATTAATGTGACTCCTCACCTGCCATTAATACTTAGAAAAGACCGTGTAAAAAAGGCCGCTCTTATTCAAACAAGCAAAACTAAATATATAAATAAACCCCTGTATCATGTGCACTGATTTGCAAGATGGCAAATAATTAATCTCGAACTAATATTTAGAAAAGCTACCAACGTGAACTCAATTTTGACCTTCATTTATCTGAAGACAGTAGGCATTTGGTATATTTAGTAGATACAGACGTTTCTTTCACATAATAAAATAACTGCACCATAAAACTCTGGGAGAACCCACAAGCAGTGTCACATTGTTTCATGACTTGGCAAGAGCAAAACAAAGTCATTATTGTCCTGTGTTTCTGAAAGATGTTGTTCTTTCTCTTCACTAAAGTATACTGAAAAACCTAACGCAAGAATCATCACTTTTTTTTTTTTTTTTTTTTTCTCCGAAGCATGTTTTTAAGTACATCCAACAGGCTGTCACTGAGGGACAGAAAATTCAGAATCTATAACTAATATTTTATGAGGCGGACAGAAGGATGGTGGAGGGATGCATCCAACTGGAGTCTTATAGCAGGCATTTTCAGTCTAAAACAAAGCACACCCATTGTCTGTGAACAACAGTTGCAGGCTGGGGGTTAAGTACGTTACCAGCAATTCTGGGCCTTCTTACAAATGACTTCCAACACAATATGTCTGCCAAAGTACAACAACCCTTCTCTTTTTTGAAACATCCCTCTTAGCTGAGTAGTGCCCAAAACCAGGCGCAGCAGCTTGGTTTGTTTTGCTGTTTTATATTTCAGCCTTAGAGTGCAGTTATTCTATTGATGGATGCAAGACCAGTCTATAGGAATTATGTTTATATTGGACATTTTTGGCAGTAGGCTACTCGATTTATGTACGAGGCCCTTACAGCACACAAGAAAGCTTTTGTGCTGTTGGCTTGCAGAGATCTGATTGTTTATTTTATTCATATTACGTCTTTCACTACTGTTTTCAGTGTAGTTTCAAGCAGCAGTAGACACCATATGCTACCTGTGTAGAACCACACAAACACACCTAGCTGGAAACTATAAACTGAGGCTTGTATAACAACTACAGAGACTGGAATTTCCCCCTGGAGTTTGTAGAGAATACAGCCTACAACAACTCTGTGGCAAAGCAAAGGTTGCAGCAAAATGTTGTATGATGGGAGGCTGATGGTGGAACCTACTAGCATGTATGAAATGGCCATCCAAATCCCAGTTTACTGCAAATTAATGAAAACATTCTTGGCAAACATATTTGCTTTTGTTTACTATCACATACTGATCCAAGAATTTCAGCCCAAACAGCACAATATGACTGCTCATGACCACAGTTAAGAGAAAAAAAAAAACCCTTCAAAGAACCTGAATCCTGTTCCATCATTGCTAGCCATGGTGACTGGGCCTGCTTTGAACTCAATTTTTTCAAAGTAAATGCTATGGCACCATGGGACACATAGCTAAGAGCATCAAAGTGGTGCCAAGAGGCAAGGGGTGGGAAGACAGTACCTCCCCTCATGGCAGACCATCAGCTGGATCTACTCTACTAGTGATACTGAAACCCACAACACCAAACCTCCAACACTAAGAAAAGCAGCCCATTTTCAGAGGAATAATTATCAAGTGAACAAAACAGTCACACGTTTTCAAGGTCTCGCTTTTCATCGACTCTCAACGCAGAGTAAAAAGCCCATTCTTTTGCCTCGGTGCCGTAAAACTGAAACACATAGTATATGCAGCCCACAGCATTTCAAACCCTCCTAACTCATCAGAAAACTGAATTTTTTTTTTTGCAAAAAGCTCATGTTTACTATAAATATGACTTTTTACAATAAAAGGATATTCAGTATGATTTAGGTGTGGGTTGTTTTGGATCCTTTAATTCTGTCAGTAAATGCATCACACAGCTGTGAAAACTAAACATTATTTTTTTGCTTTAGAAATTAATGTCAGAGGTTAAACTTTTGCACGTTGGAAGAAGCGTGTTCATCATTTCTTGTCACTGTGTGCACTCTGTGAGAACTCAGACAAGACAGGCCGTGTCTTACTTTTGTTGGCTCCTCAGATTTCCACATTTTCCCTTTTCAAAGTAAATGTTTGGACCGACAGCAAATATCTTCCGCAGTAAAGGCTTACCATCTGTCGACCAGAACCCAGTTAAGCTTACACACAAACCAAGATGCAAAATGAAGACGCAAGAAAACTGATGCTTTTCACTGGCTGTTGATTAATAGAAATATATTTCAATTATAAATACAATGACAATTTGTATGTATTAATAAGAAATATAAAAAGAGAAATCAAAACAGGTCAAATTTGGAAAATTTCTTGCCTAAAAACAAAAACATGGGGAGTCATTAATGTCATTGTTTTCTGTCTCTTTTTTTATGTTTTGGTATAGCTGAAAACTGACAAGCAATGCTACAATGGCACAGTATTAAAACAAAATAATAGATTTGGATGGCACATTGAATTTTGGGTGATTTTAGACTAAACTAAGTTGCAAGACATTTGTAGCTCAGATGTGCTGTTGCAACGTGGGATCAAGATATGAAGCTTGTCACAGAATATGCTTTCATATTCATTCTTTTTGGACGCTGGCCGTTTGGCCTGGTATTTGCATCAAATGGCCATTTCATTACCGTTAGAGATGTGTGAGATGTGGCTGGGTACTCAGAGGTCTAGATCAAAGCTGTCTGCTTTGTCTATAGTCATAATTAGTATGTTGGTTTAATGGCAGATTAATGTCGGTCCACATTAACCTGGAGGTCCACTGCAGTGAGAGTCCCAGTCAACCAAGACTCATCATAGAGTGAATTTGTGCAGATCTGCTGCAGCTCTCCATCATTTTGGCAAACGGAGCCGGTGTTCTTGTGCATTGTACTAGCTTGTGTAAATGTCTCTGATACTGTATGCAGCATTTTTAATGGATATATAATACCTGTGCATAGCATATTTTGACTAGTCTAAAATGAACAGATTGTGTCTGAGAAAACCCACACTGTCTGTGTGCTCAGTGTTTCATTTACATTAGTTCTGTTGCTAATTACTTCAATTGATTTTATTTCATTTATGGCTCAGTGCAGTTTGTTATGAGTTTGTTTATGCTATAGCATAAACAGAGACATTGATTAGACCTGACGCCCTTTCTGTGCCCGCAGTACACGGTGTGTGGGAGGAGTGGTCACCGTGGAGTCTGTGCTCATTCACATGTGGCAGAGGTCACCGCACTAGGACTAGGATGTGTGCCCCTCCCCAGCATGGAGGCAGGGCCTGTGATGGACCTGAGACCCAGACTAAGCTTTGCAACATAGCCCTATGCCCAGGTATCCTCTGTCTGCTGTCTAAATATATTTAACAGTACTAAAAAAAATAACCCTCAAGGCATGATGATTGTGAGGTGCAAAATCATCAAACTGATTCATAAACTAGTAGTTGACCTTATTTACAGCAATGTAATCAATAAAGGTGAGTAAAAACGGAGTGAAAGGAGGGTTACCGTGGTACATTTAAAGTAACATTGCTTACACTCTAATACGGTTTAGGAAACCCTGTTGAGAGTCCATACTGTAATACTGACGTCAAAATCACTTACCCGCAATTGCCTGTGAATGGTAAGCAGATTAGTGATGATGAGTTTTTCCACACAGTAAATGTTAGCTTTGCTCTGGAAACAGACTCAGTTGAAAACCACTCAATCCCAGAGGCTTTTCCTCTGCCCTGACAGGGAAAATGGAAGGCAGCTAACAAACAATTTGAGCACTCTAAGCTTTCATATTTGAATAATCTAAATCATCATATTTGAATTTTTGTTCAAAACACGTTAATATGCTATTTCCTTTTTGCTTATAGCAATTAAAAATTTTTACCTTGAAGAAAATTAAAGCAGAAACCCAGCTATTACAGTTTTCAAAATCCACCGGTTTTCATGTAACTCTTTGCTTTCTACTTAATGTCTGTTTTATTGGCTTCAATCTGAGACAGAATAGTGATCTGAATATCTCCTCCCATTTCTGTCTGCCCTCTTTTTCCCTTCACTTGGGACATGCTTGTTGGGTTGTGGTTGGTGCCTCAGTGGACGGACAGTGGCAGGAGTGGAGCTCTTGGAGCGATTGTTCGGTGACCTGTGCCAATGGCACTCAGCAGAGGACCAGGCAGTGCTCAGCGGCCGCCCATGGGGGATCTGAGTGTCGCGGTCACTGGGCAGAAAGCAGAGAGTGCCATAATCCTGACTGCACAGGTAAAATCCTGAGCCTCTTAATTCTGTATCCGCTTTGATGTCTAAATTCAAAATTATGAATTGAAACAGGGAAAAGACAGAAACAGAAAGAAACAGCCCATTTTGTCTTTATCAGAGTCAAAACACCTAGCGTTATTGTTCAACTTCAGATTATCAATATGCAGCCTGATTTATAGCACCATTTCATTATTTCACTTGCATACTGAAGAGCTCAGTAGCGGAAATCAAAGCCGTGTTGTACGAATCGAGAATAATGTTTAAAACCATGCTCTATCAATTGGATTTGTAAAATCCAGTTAGATATACTGTATGCCTTTCACATAATTCAGGGTTAGCTGTCCAAACCGTCTGTCAACATCATAGATGTATTAGAGGCTCAAAGATGTCAGCTTAGTGGTCTCCATCAGGCTTTGAATTGTCTGATCATATGAAGGGCCTGAGCACTCTTATAATCTCCTGATGCAATTTTTACTGCAGCAGTGTAGAAACAACTGGTTTTTTTGGTTGGGTTTTTTTTTTTTCGGCATTTCACTGTCGTGTGTGGCAAAGAGAGGCCACTCAAAAAGGTACTGGAAACGTGACATAAATAGTCAATCATCCTTATGTACGCTTGGGCCACTAAAGTAGTAATACACCTTGGCATATCCTTGTAAATGCATACTGAATATTATATTTGTTTGTATGATAAGGATCCCGTGGATGCTGTTGTTTTCTTCACAGAGGGAGGTTGCATTATGCAGTTTATTCATTTAATGTGGCCAACCTATTTGCAATTCTTATTTTTGTTTGCAAGGTGAAGAAGGATCAAACATTGTGGAGCCACAGCACAGCACAGCTGACACAAAGCTCAGTGTTATCCATCACTTACCAAATCAGCACGGTGGCCATGACAGCTAGCAGTGCCTTGTGGAACAAAATAAAAAAATGAAAAAATGAGTTCAAAATCTAAGTAACTGTGCTTAAATACAACATGCACATGTTAAATTATTAGACAAATGATTGCTTGGACAGTGAGCACTTTGAAACAGACACAGATACATCTGTCTGAGGAATAGTGTTCGCTGCTCTTCAGTATCTGCTGGGATTTGATCAATGTGTTGCCAATAGTTTTAGCCAACAGGTCACAATGGTTTTTGTTTTTTCTTTCTTCTGGAAGTGACGCTGACAGAGGTTAGTTGTAGGACACAAAACAGCCCTGTATATGTGAAGGAGGGGTAAGTGTAGGTTAAAACGAGAATGGAGTGTGTTTCCTGCTCACAGGGTATTGTACCTTTCCGTTCAGACAAGGGCATGTGATTTACTACATGGCTGAAGGGGAGCATCTGTTTTTTTTTGTCTAATGCACAATTTAACAGTGTTCATTACAAGGGCATAACACATGCTGCTGGTTTCGGAAACTTCAGCATAACTGTGTTTTAATATTGGCAAAGTAAGGCGAATAATTACCACTCACAGAAGAGCCTCTGTAGCCATAAAACACACACACATACACACACGCACACACACATTTTGTGATTACTCAAAGAAGCCCTGTTCTTTTTTCTTTTTTTTTTTGGGATTCCAACAAGAATAAATACATTCAGAGAATATATCTATGATGTGACACACTATAGGAAAAAGCTCAAATAGGAACACAAATGCACATGTTGATGTATCACCTTACTTGGTATTCTGCTGGTTTTGTTGAAGGTTGGATGCCGCTCAGATTGTCTAACCATGAATGATTCTGTTTTAGCAAACGGCCAGTGGAATCCTTGGGGTCCGTGGAGCGGCTGCTCTAAGTCCTGTGACGGCGGATGGCAGAGGCGAGCTCGGGTGTGTCAGGGTGCAGCAGTCACCGGGCAACAGTGTGATGGTAACGGAGAGGAAGTTCGCAAATGCAGTGACCAACGCTGTCCAGGTGAGTCAGAGGATAATTGTTCTGTGAGACCTTCATCTGAGTGGCACAGAAGCTGCATGAAAGAGAGAAGTACATGATACAGACTGAAAAACTAGTAACAGACACAAACTCCCTGAATATTACATATAGTCTTTTAACATTTTCTATGAATATTGTGAAGCAGTGCAGGTACATTTTGTTAAATTCCTTAAACAGAATGTTAATATTCACTTTCCAACTATACAGCTTTGATCTCCTATATTTCCATACTTCTTTGTATGTAATGTGAAGAAATTCTTGCATCATATTGGAAATTCTGAAAAAGTCTTCGCCTCGATGTAGTAGCATTTGATGCACTTTGCTTTTCAGCCCCATATGAGATTTGTCCCGAGGACTATGCAGTGTCAATGGTATGGAGACGGACACCTTCAGGGGAACTGGCCTTTAACAGATGTCCCCCAAATGCCACAGGTAAGAGCTATGCCTTACAAATTATTCACTCATTACAGTTGTGGAATTATGTGGTCAACATATAGATTTGAATTCATAGAAGGCTGAATTATTTAGCAGATTCTAATTGTGCTTTTCCCTTAACCCTTGAAGACTTAGAATTATTTTTGTGGCAACTTCAAAATATTTTTCTTAACATTTAGCCTTTAATAAGTGATTATTTAGTCATTTATTACAATATTATCCTTTGCATTTTGTATATTGCACTGAAAATTGAATATTTTACTAAATTTAGTTTACTGAATATGTAAGTGCTCATAAAAGCTCCGACTAAATTGAAAGGTTATTAATGTATATTAAAAGAGAAAAATAAATGAAAAAAGTGGCTTTTTCAGCAAAATATAGTATATAGATGTTGACATAAAACCACATGCCTACAACCACTGCCGTTTCTTAATTTACATAAGTTATACTGATGAATCAATGTTGCAGAAGATGATGGTGTTTCAACATTCACTACGAAGTCTCTGAAGATCCTAATGGGTCATATTTGAGGCTGCAGAAAAGCAGAGAAACTGTATTTTACTTGAATTATTAAAATGTATTGATAGGATTAGTGGTTCCAAAGTTATTAAAAATTAATCAGTAGATGTTTTCGGTCGCCAGTGGCTGTTTAGGTTTGGAGAGATGTACAGGACAGAGTAGATGTGGGTGGACCATCCTGTGGGACTTAAACCAACAGGCATCCTTGTAAAATTTTAAACATTATACTAAAATAATTCAAATGAATAGTGAAAAATGATGAAGTTGCATCACATCGCTTTTTGAATCTCCTGTCTATTCCTCACATGATGTACAGCATAACAGTAACATCATGATAATGAAACTATATTGTTTAAAATTGCAGTTATTACATTTCCACATGCATTAGTGTTATTGATGGTTATATCCATCTGTTCGTTCGTAGCTTGTGCAGAGGGTGGAAAGAAATGGTCAGAGCACTCCTGAAGAAAAACATAGCAAGGTCTGTTATTAGACATTCAGCACAAGCGCTAATATCTGCACAGGGGAGAAAGCATTAAAGCAGAGGATGCAAGCTTTCTAACAGCAAGAGAGCACTCACACTTAAAAAAAAAAAAGAAAAAAAAACATATAGACAAGACAAGTGCAAGGAGTGTTTCCATAATGCAGGATACTTGCTCTTTTGAATGCCAGTTTGATAACAAATACAAGGCAGAAAGCTGTTTCTGGCTGCTTCAAACCAAAAACACACAGTCAGCTGTTGTAAAACTTTAAACTGTCTGGCTCTCTGAATTGACATTTCTTCCACACACATTAAATTACTAACTGGCAAACTAGACATAGTAGTAAACACACTGGCGTTCACAGATGGCTTACCTGAGGCCGAGTTACGCACTGTAAGATTTACAAGCATGACATTAGCTCTACGGCATGACATTACTTTAATAGCCAATAACAGTTTGTCATTAAGAAGCCATTTCCTATTTGTGTTTTGTGCTGTTTTCCCTTTCTGTGTAATGCAGGAGATCTAACACATTTACTGTTTGAATACGTTACCCCCATAGAACAATGTCAGATGCAGGTCAAACATTTGCCTATTTCATGCATCGAGCTAATTCAGTAGTACTGAGCCATATTACATAAGACTAGAGTTATACACATTTAAAGTATGCGAGAGCTCAGTTCTTTGTGAATACATTTGAACCTAGAAATGGGACCTTTACTGTCTGGCACAACAGAAGACCAGTGTTGTGATAAAAGGGTATATAATAATGAACAGCAGACATATTTCATGTTTAAGCATAGTGCAGTCCACTGCCAACGCCGGCACTGACCACAGGCCATGATGGACAATAGTTCAGGTTGGGTCAAGTTTATTTGTAAAGTCATTAATCACAGATTCAGTCTCAGTAGGCTTCACAAACTCACATTATGAAACAACACATGAAGCAAAAAACCTCCTAACCTCTGACTTGTAATTAGATCAAGGTTATACTCACAAAACCTGTTATAAGAAACAATATAAAAAAGATACACAAATCTAAAATTCCGGCTTCCGGGATAAACTGCACGTTTGACGGCGACCGAGAGCGGAAAAAAAACAAAGAGGAAGTATTGATCTCCGATGTAACATGACAAAATGTACAAGATGAATGCTGGAAGAACGCTCAGAGGGAAACGTCCAAATGTGTTAGGGGCATCAGTGCTTACTCAGCTGTAGTCACCGTCGTCACCAAGGTCATCATAGGAACCCGGTACCCAGTGCAGGGGTGTCAGCACCGCCTCGGTCATTGTAGATGACAACTGCCACCAGAGGCGAGAACAGAGGAAGCGAGAGGGGAGGATACGTACAGGATAGGCTCAAACAAAGGGTAAAACGTCGAAAAGAGAGGAAGTACATTCGCAGTCGCATCCTAAAAGAGCAAAACATCAAGACAACACACATTGTTGGGAAAAAAAACACTCTATTTCTTAATTTCATGCAATACTTTTACTTAAATGTCATTTTTGTACGATTTTAAGTCTATTTTTTTTTTATTCTTTATATAAAATAACAACCTTCACTGTGCTTCTTATCGGTACTCAACATGCAGCCTTTAATCCAGTGACACCTGGGGTTACTAATTATTTTCCACAAAAAAAAAAAAAAAAGTTTTGCAGCTATAAAGGTCATGCTCTGTTATTTATGTGCCAGGCTAATGAATGCCACATGAGCTCAATTATCAATTAAATTTCAAGTCCCCACCTGACAGAGGGAGCAATCATAGCAACAGAACCACAAGCTATTAAGAAAACTCGTCACAGACTAATGTAGAGAAAAACGATCCTGTACCAATAAACAGCGTATCATCCTTTTGAATGAAAGTAGCATTTTATTTGCAGTGATCTGATAGATAAAAAGATAGAAAGATAGATCTCAGATATGGAGGACTGAATCTGAAGGACCAAGAAGGACAAACATAAATAAAGACAAAAAAGACAAATAAATGGCACGG
>JAPTYQ010000008.1:11317855-11330461 GCA_029814465.1 Ostorhinchus cyanosoma
ACTTAAATATGATGATCAGAATCAGTCTTATCATACACACAAACAAGGAATCTGGCTCCGGCTTATCCTTAGCTCTCGTGTACTATAGAATAAATATATAGGGGTCCGAGGAAATATCGGTTCCACAATATATCGCAATATTTAATTTCACGTTACTGTATCGATATTAAAAAAGTACTGTGTCGTTATTTTTAGGTATTTATTTAAATGCAGATGTGGCAAGGGTTCATTTTTGTTTATATTTTATTTATTATTATTATTATTATTTAACACTGTTTTGTTAGATAATGGTTATTTCAGGCATCCTACGTAAAGCACTTTTTGACTTTCTGAAAGAGGCGGATGTTAGCTCCTTTGTTGGGATGGCACAAAAATAATGTTCTGATGTTGGATGATGGAGGGATTGTTCACTTCACAAATGATAGAATATGAACATTTGAGCCGGATCGTAAACCTTATTGTCTGTGAAACATGATTTAAGTTTTTACAGAGGAACATTTTGTGATATAGCATTAGATCCTGTTCTGATCCAATAAAATGTGTTTAGTTTTTGTGCGTATTTCTGGTGTAATTCAGTTTTTACAGGAAATAATCCTATTAAAAAAGAAACAAAAAAAAAAAAAAATTGCCTCGTTAAAAGTATCTCGATATATCGTATCATGATCCTGGTATCGTGATTTGTATCGTATGGCCAGATTCTTGCCATTACACACCTCTATAAATATATGTCCAAAAATAAAGAATTAAAATGTATGGTTGTAAAGAGGCTTTTTTTTTCTTTTTTTTAAAACAAAAACTGCAAAAATTACTGTGAGAGAAAATAGTATTCAGACAGTAGTGCTCAGGACACAGGACTGGTGCAAATATGCATGACATAAAAAAAATTAAAATAAAAAAAAAAACAAAACATATTTTTCAGAAAAAAATGAAAAATGTTTTTTGTTTGTTTTCTTTGGTTTTTATTTTAAATACAGTAGTACTAAGTTCAACCAAATCTATGACCACATTTGCAACTGCATAACAAATAAAAGTGATTTAGGTCAAAGATGAATAATATACTTAGCCAAAATATGGCCAATCTAACCCATATTTAAATAAACCAAATGTAATATATAAAATTGCAACTAAATAAAGCTGTATTACATTCTTTTCTGAATAAGAAGAGAGACTTATTTAATCTATGAACAACTAATATCACGCAGAACATCAATAGGCCTGTAATATTGCATTTCCATAAAAAAATATATGCAGTCAAATAATTATTTCTAAATCTGTATATAAACTATTGCCCACAGAGTTGTAATAAAATTGTTTTATTTCTTGTCATGAAATGGTGGTGACAGTGTGATTTATTCTTGATTGATAAAAATATAACTATGACTCATTGATCATTACATCTGGGCAAAGGTGATTACTGATGTATATAAATAGGAATAAAAAGTGGAATGTGTTGTGGTATACACATTACAGCAGCATATAAAAGTAGCTTTCCTGGACTCACACACACACACACACACACACATACATACATACACACACACACTCTGTCCCATAAAGTTGGAATAATTTTGTCGTCAAAGCACCTTAAAGTCCACATGGACATTGTATTATAGAATTTTTTTTTAATGAATGAATACAAAAAAAACAACACATCTCAGACCAGGCATCTCAAATTAAAATGACTTTGGCCTTGGGTGCTTTATGTCTTCTATTACGGCAGAATTCACATTAAAGTTGTATCATCATAATGTTAAAATGAAACCAACCAAGTTCAGGTCACCACTAGGTCAAAAACCTCACATCATTAAAACGTGTCTTTTGTACATTTTGATATAAAGTAACCTCTTGCTTCAGTAGACCAATATGATTCACTTCTGTCAATGGAGAATTTTTCATTTCTTTTTTTTTTCTTTTTTTTGTCATTTAAAACAGTCCTTGTATGTGACCTCTTGTCACTGCGGTGCATGTTTTTGCCAAACTCCACTTAAAGCACACACTGTCTCTCAGTTCAAAGTGACCTTTAGGAATGTCAGGGCCAAAACGTTGCTTTGAATCCTTAATATGACTATGGAGTCATCATAAACACATTTCACTCCCTTTCTTGTGTTTTTGAGGCTTGGGAGGTGCTGAAAGAAATGCCATGATGATTCTTTTGTGAGCTGACAACCTTATGGGCCTGGAATATGGGGGTAAATAAAATCACCCAGGTGGAGCTGGTTTGGAGGGAGACAGATGCTCAGTGGGGTGTAAAGCAGTGGGTTTCTCCTGCTATCCTCTGGGTTGTCTCATGGTGCTGCATGGGCGCTCCCAGCATTTTGTGTGCACTCATGGCTTCGGTGCATATCACCAGGTAGAAGCTGTGGATGGAGTGGGCGTAGGGGGTGTGGTTTGTGATCTCTGTCTGTATGTGTTAGAGTGTGAAAGGGAGAGAAAGGGAACAAGAGATAGTGAAGGTTCATATGAAGCACGTACGCCAGGGGAAATGTTTTATACTGTGGGAGTGTTCCTGAGGATGTCAAGCACCTGTGATGGCGCCGTGGGGTGACGTGTGAAGTACACTCCACCGGGTCGACAGCTGGGAAGGTGTGATGTTAGACCCCTATGTTGGATGTGTATTGCTACGTGGGTGGATTTTGGGTGGTTCTTATCTTTTTGGATCACTGTTTATATGCCTTACAGTCATCGCAGCTGAAATACTGCATGCCTGGACACGTAGGCCGCTGCTGTATTTGGGATTAATGTGCATCTGTTAAAGATAGAACATGTAACATTCAATTAAATCTAAAATCAATGCGGGTCTACTACAACTATGCAAAATATTTTGCAATTTTAATTTCATCTAGTGTAACAGCCTGCTTCATTTGGTCACCTGTCACAGGAACATTAATGAGGCGGTATTTCAGCCACACTGCATAATTATTTCATCATTTGCATTCCATTTTGCAAAACAGTAATCCAGTATAGAGCTAAGTTATTAATACGCTTCAGATTTACTCAAGGTTACTGTGATATAACCAGTTTCTTATGCAAACCATGAGGCTATAACATATACATTAAGACCTAACTTAAATTTAGGCAAAATTAATCATCTTATTTTAGTATTTATATAACTTTAAATAACCTTGCTTGTAGCAATTGCACTAAAAAGAAATTGCATCAAGTGAATATTTTATTATTTTATCTGCACTGGTAGTACAAACAGCAACTCCCATGGTCCCATGCTACTTGGCGATGTCATCATGTCTTGTTTTTGCTTTGATTATGTGACGCCTAGCAGCAAAAATTGTGTTTTTAATGAGAATGAATATGCTATTGATATTACAACATGTAAATACTGCTATATCTTGGCAAGTTTTGCAGCAAATTTTGAATAGTGGGTGATGGGCAACAGGAATTGACAAAACAGAACAGAGTTTTTTTTTGTCTGAAAAGAATTCATATATCTCTTTCTTGCTCTTCCCTCTTCTTTTTTTCCCTTTTGCTTTTCCTGTTTCCAATTCCCCCCACACCACTTCCATCTGCCTTTCTTTTCCCCCTCCTTTGGTCTTAATCCCACAACCCCCTTGCACTCTCAACGCCTGCATCCTCATCTCCCTTCTTATCCCTCCCCCGCGCCTTCTCCTCTCCAAATCTGTCGCTGTCTCCTTCCCGTCTACAGGCACCACTAGTCGACGCTGCTCTTTGGATCACCGCGGTATGGCCTTCTGGGAGCAGCCCAGCTATGCTCGATGCATAACAAATGAATTCAGATACTTGCAGCAATCAGTAGGTGCAAAGTCAGCTACCTCTCACAGCCTCTGTTTCCAATGCATCATAAATTACCTCCCTAGTGTTTTCCCTATCCCCCATTATCATCACACTGCAGCCGAAGATTAACCACTTTCAATAGTGGAGCAAATTAAAATACTAATTTTTTCATTTTTCTGTGTGTAAAGAATTTCCAAGTCTTTAAAGTGTTTGATTTAGACGTTTCATCTCCCTTTTCATCTTTGCTTATCTTTATATTGCAAAACACCTTGTGAAGTTTGTCACCGAACATGTACAGTAATGTACTTTTAGAGCGACTGAATAATGTGCCGCTCCTCACTTGCAATATAGTCCAGTACAATTTTTATCTGAGACATGAAATGAACATTGAACCAAGTTAGAAAATGGTTACAGCTCCCTTTTAATAGAGTGACTTTTTTTTTCTTTTGGGGCCAAAAGAACCTTCTGTTGATTTTTCTCTCATGTATGAGGGTAATAAAAACCCTCCTTATCTGTCTCGAAGCCCATTTAAAAGAGCTGTATTAAATAAAATGTTACCTTATTGTGTTTGCTTTTAGCCTTGAAATACAATTGTAACACCTACTAGAAGAGATAATCTTGGTAACCCTCCATCACTGTTAAAAATAAAATAATTCAGTAGAGCTGAGAAAGCACATATAGTCCTGCACCTGTGAACGTGTATTTATGGACATAGACCCTGTGCAATGATGTGAAATGTCATTTTACTGTGCAATTTCTGCCTAAATGCACGTCTTCTGCTCCAGTTAACTCTTTTATTCATATTGGCTCATTTCAAAACATCCGCAAGGCAGAATACATTTCGGCCTAGCTTAGACATAAGTGTCACATAAAGGGCCATAGAGAGTAGAGTCTTTCTTCCTGATTTTTGCACTCCATTTACTCCAATGTGAAGCTAAGTGTTTATCATACAAACTTCCAGAGGACACCGATACCCCAAGTTCCTTCTTCTCCTGTTTTTGGAGGTTCAGGGGCACCTTGCAAAGGGCCAAAGGATGCTGGCGGGGGATGGGATGTCCCAGGTCACAAAAAACCTGCTTGACCTAACCCAAAGGAGAAACTTCTACGCTGGGGACCTCCTGTCTTCTGTAGAGATCCTCCGCAATGTGACAGAAACCTTCAAGAGGGCCAGCTATGAGCCTTCTTCAGATGACGTACAAGTAAGTAAGCAAAAGGCGTTAACTTTGTGATCTATTTTCACTGCTATCTCTGAATTAGCACAAAGCTAAAAAAAAAAACCCAAACAAAAAACCCCCATACAAGCAATATTCTATTGTATCTTAGATCTCCTCCACATGCTAAGCTGTGTCATCTCATCATGTTGGGTTCGACTGCTGTCTTGATCCTCTTTATGCCAATAGGATGATGGAGATTATCACTAAAGCTCCACCTCCATCACCAATAAGATAATTTATGTCCTTAGAGCCATGTGATTTCCAAATACCCGCTTCTCAAGCTTCTTTGTGGTGTGGTCTTTGTGCTGTCCTGCATGTTAACAATCTGCATTAGTTATCTGCGCTTGTGTCTCTTTCACAATTGGGAGGGAAGGAGGATATTTTTCCTAACTCTGAGCCTAGCCTGCCCTTTTTTTTTTACATAAAATAAATAGTACAATTCTGTTTTGATAGTGTACAAGAGATCCACAGACTTGTAAATTTATTTAAATGTAAAATGTTATCCTCGATCCTGGTGGGGTTTTTTTTTTTTTATGTTGTTTTTTTCAGTTTTTGGGTTTAAGAAGGGTAGAGGAAGAGGTCTACGATAAAATCTGACACAAGATAACACAATCAGAGATGCAAGATTAGAGTTTGAGCTGTATATTCTGAATGTGATAGCATTAAATTGGAATACTGTACAACTTGCACTTCAGCTAAGGATGTACAGTAAGTAATTAAATAATCAGAATATTCACCTCATTTAATGTCAAACTGACGGCACGCAGTGGTATTTGGATCACAAAATGATAAGAATGCTCTTTTGCAACTGGTTTCATGCACATATATTTACCATGGCCTCTAGATGTGAGGTGTGCAGCTGTATTAAAATCTCAATGTGTCAACCATGGATGGGCAACCTGGGTCTCATTCAGCCATTTTACCCCCATAGAAAATCTATGATATGAGGAAAGCATCCTGTCTCTGGTTATTATAAGAGTGCTATAGTGTGTGTGGGCAGACAGGAGAGCATTCAGCCAGCCCGCCCCCTCTATGTGTCTCTGCGCTAATGCAGTGTTAAAGTGGGCACATTACCACCAGAGGGAGCATAAGCATTCAAGTAGAAAACAAGATAGCCTGTGTCAAGAGAGAGCCACTCCCTCAGGCACATTGTAGACCAGACGAAATAACAAGGCTAAAGATCAGACAGGGGTCCTATTACTACTGCAGGCATGCACCCCGAGCAGCCCCTGCTCTCTGCCGCCGAACAAGACAATCCACACAGCTGCTCAAACATTCTCTTTCATCTTTTTTTTCTGATTGCAGCTTGTGCTTCTCCCTTCTTGCATTAAGTGTTTGCTGCAAGCTGCAGGGGGTTCAAGGTGTGTTTTTGTCAGAGCTGACGCACAAATTTCATCTTTTCTCAGACGGCTACAATACGTGGATTCAGTAGCAAATTTCCTGGGGTGTTATCATGTCCTGCAGAGATCATTATTCTATTATAGAATTTCCTGATTTCCTGTTGTCAGAAATGCAAGCACATTATCCTGTACGAGCTTTGGGTACATAGTGCTTATGTGTCATGATACAAAAAGGCATCTTGCTGCAGTGGCTGTAATCCTTCTGTGTGGGTGTGTTACATGTTTTTCTTTTCATCATTTCCGCAGAACTTCTTTCAAATCATCAGCAACCTCTTAGAGGAAGAGAATAAGGAGAAATGGGAGGATGCACAAAAGGTAAGCACGTCACAGTACACTCAGTAAATAATGAAAGTTACTACATAAATGCTGAGCTTCACAGAAAACAAGACAAAGCATGTCAATAGTTCCTTACATGGAACAAGTGGGTTAAAAAAAAGGGGCAGGTGGGAGATGAGATAGTGTTATACTCCCATGAACCATTCATGGAGGTCATTTCATAGATGTGACATCTGGCCTCATTTTAAGAGATAGTTCTGCAGACCTCCACTTGGTGGCAGCAGCACTGCCACAGACACTGTCCAACCATTAACACTGCAAGACCCATTCCTCCTGCACACACATTATTCAACACAAATCATAGTTTGCAGTGGGATTAAACCACAACTTAAATTGAATTATAGGACAGAACTGAATAGATACAAGTCAGTTTTGTACATTTTCTTGCTTATACTATTTCTGTTAAAATCCAGTCTTCATCTATCCGTGTCTTTCTTGCTGTCATTTTTAAGGCAGCACCTTAAGGATAAGAAATTAACTTAAAAGCAGATAAATAAATAAACATAACACAGCCTCAAATTTAAATATAAACTGAGCAGTAAACAACTGCATCTCTGCAGTAATATACTGTAGATCAAAAAAATCAAAACACTGTGTTTATCCATGGAGACTGGCTTCTGGCTACATCCTCTGTTGGACACATCTCTCAGCTTGAGAGGTGGCAACTCTTGTTTTTGAAACTGCCACTGGTGTCTGAGACAACTTGAACCCTGAAATCACGCACATCCAGACTCCTGACAGAGTTACCATCTGTGATGACTGTGAGTCTGCAGAGGGCATCTGCTCTGTTGTCATCTTCACTGGTAAATTGACTTAAATTAGGTATCACCTGCACTGACATATGACGGAGGGGGTGTCTTAAAAGCCGTCAGATCTCTTTTTTGTCTCTGTTTCACCATGCTGCACTTAAACTAAAGATGGTAGGAAATATAGACAGTTCAAACTCTGCCAGGAGTGCCAGTCCTGGCTGTCTCTGCGGGCAATAATTAGATGTTTACCCACTGCAGCTTTAGTTTGGCAGACCCAAAGGTAGGTTGTCGGTAGGAAGAGTTCACAAATAAGCAGTTTCATCAGAGAGAATGCGTCAGAGCAAGTCAGACCGAGAGATCAAAGAAAATAGAGAAATAGAGAAAGTTGTCTCTGATTGAACACCCAGAAGAGAAATGTGACAAGGTTAATTATTTCTGTAGCTATTAATGTGCCTATCTGAGGCTGCTGCTTTACTTTTAGCACTCCACCAAGTGGACAGTGACTTAGCAGTGTCATCTGATTTCAGCAGACGATGCTTGGACTTCACAGTAATACATTTTTCTCACTTGCTAGCTTTTCTTGAATTAATGAGTGTTCTGAGCTCAGTTTCCACAGCACCCACACACTGTGTGCTGTGTGAACACAGAAAAAGCTCACATGAAACACCTCACTATGAGGTTTTACTGGTGGTAGAATTGGCTCCGTGCAGAGATCACTATATATTCACCTCCTGTCACTGTTACCATGGCAAGGAAAGGAAGAGCTCTGTCTACAGAACCTCCACTGCAGCCATTTCCCTGCGCTGCCTTCACATCTCATGGTTGCCATGGAGACCAACAGAATGAGCATGACTGCACTGTGCGTCAGACATGCCGGAAGGGGCGACGTGATGTGCTTTTCTCCCCCACTATGGCTTTCACTCTGCTGTGTCAGAGGCTCTCAACTTCAGCATCACTGATCCGCTTGCCTGGCTTAGCACTGGCACATGTAGAGGCATGTGCAAACACACATAAAACAAGGTGTTACAGAGGAGGGAAATACCTGCCTCGGGTGTTTGTTGAATATCAACCCAGAGAGAGGTGTTAATTGCTAAATGCCACTCAAAGGCCTTTCTAATTGCCTGACATCATCGTTGTGTGCTCGCAGATTTGTTCAAGTCCTGCAGTAATATTTGTCCGACACAAAACATTCCTGTAACTGACATTTTTACATGTTGTTACGTCAGTGTTTTCTATGAGCAATGTTACCATGGCAGAGCTGATGGAGTAAGGGGAACACATCCTGCTATATGGAAAAACTACACAGACCTACAATCAGTGTTGGATTATTTCAGTCACGGGACAAAACTGGTGGCTCCAAAAACCAAAGCTTCTTATTAGATCTGTCCCATCACATCAGATCAGCAGCCAGGATAACGGTCCAATTTCTGTAAGGTCAGTTATTGGATTAGGGAGCCTTTGATTTATCGACTTGGAAGAAAGAGTCGTGCTGACCAGACCAGCAGCGTTACTGGTCGAGCCATGGCGCTGTCCGTGGTGCTGAATTCCTGTCTCGGCATTCTCCCACTGACTGCTGATGTTCACAAAGTAGCACATGAACCCAGGAAATAACCCTTAACTTGGCAGGGCTTTTCAGAGGAGAAGCCAAGCAGCGACTGTGTGCAAACCCACTGCTCATAGCTCTGGGGCGGATACCAAAGAGATGGCTTAATCACATTTTTTTAATGAGAAATATAGGGTATAAGCAATGCAACACATTTCCAGATTTTTTTTCTTTGCTGTGAGTGAAGTTTAGGAGGTTATTTTAATATATAATTAATGTATTAGAGACCACACTGTTAAAAGATTTTCAAAATGCATAATAATACTAAGAAGAAGAGGAGGAATTATTTCATTACTTTTAGAGTACACTGGGCTACAAGTGAAATGCCTCCTCAAAAAAACTATTGAAACTTTACCAAGTTTGAGTCTGAGAATTGATGAAAGAATGGGTTTTACTCAAAAGGAATGTTTGTCTCAGAGCTACGAGATATACTACAAAGCACTGCACATTACAATACAGTCTCTTTGCAAATTCTTTCTTGCAGAAAATGTATTGTATTATTGTATAAAAGTACATAAACCACTACATGTTTGATAAAACTTTATTATATACATTAAAAATATCAACTTACTCAGAATTTATGTCTTTATTTTTTTCAGTTCATTTTATTAAAGTATGTGATTTTGCATTTTTTGTCCTAAAACACACATTTAAAAGTGTGCACTACCGAAAATATTAGAGCACTTATTGGGTTTTAAAAGGAAAATATTCATTTTTACAGCACTGAAAGGCAACTTGAAAGCAGCACCAGTGTTTTACTATATAAGTATGTATATATACAGTTTAATTAACACCTCTAATTAAATAGATTTTTATGGGAATTATAACTGATTACAAACACATTTATTGTGCAATTTAATGATTCACATTCTTATACTGTTGTTATATGTAACTAGTTAATCCCTAACACTGCTTGCGAGAAATTTTTTCTTAATCAAACTATATTTTTCTTGTTCATTTTATGTTTCCAGTATCCAAACAGTTTCCAGAACTTGTTAACTTTTCCATTTTTTCTGTCACCACCGCTATTCAATCCCCCAGTTAGACCACAGCTATTTCCGATTTGAGATTGAAAGTGTCATCTTGCCTTCTTATCTCCTCCAGATCTATCCTGGAGCAGTGGAACTCATGCAGGTCATAGAGGAATTCATCCACATCGTTGGATTGGGCATGAAGGATTTCCACAATGCCTATTTGATGACTGGGAACCTGGGTAAGAGGCTCGCATTTCCTCCACAGCCCACATCCGCCGCGCTCGTTTTACCATTTATTTCTGCTTGACATGGACACATAATCCCTGTGCTCTGCTGACTCCTCATGTCAATTTCCCCACCATCATTAATTTAGGATAAATGGCGCGTAGTAAGCATGGGGGAGTAAAATTACTGCAAATCAATAATGTTAATTAAAACTGAGCTTGTGGTTTTAATGTGCTAAATTCCTATGAAAACACTTAACATCAAATCCAATGTCAAGAGTGTGCTCAGTGTAGAAGCCCCTACAAAAAGAGACCGCCTCTTTGACTAGATCTTAAACACCAGCTCTGAAATGTATAGAATCTAGGTAGATATTGTCAATTATGAAGCACATCTACCTGTACAATTAATAATGAATCATTGTATTTAAATATTCTGAATAACAAGAGTATTAAAATGACTTGAAATATTGCCTCTTCTTTATCAGTCTACAATTTTAGTGGTTTGGCAGGAGTCAAATAAAAAACTTTTGAAAGAGCACTTTTCTGCAGCCCTTTGCAGAAACACTTGATTAGCAGAGCATGCCCTAAAGCATGTTGTGCCAAAGTGCAGCAGAATAAACATTGTTTGTGTCTGATAAAAAAAAAAAAAAAGGCTGTAAATCGGAAGCTAAATTACGGGTTATTCTTGCAGCTATAATGAGCTTCCAAACACTTTTTTTTTTATGCTCCACTGATTGTGTTCCTGATTTTAACTTTTCATACTTGGAAAAAAAACAACTCCTTAGATATGAGTGTTTGAGCAATATTTCTCTTCCCCTAATGCTCTTGTGAGCTCTTTTAGCTTGTGTCACACAGACTCTTGGATGATCCGGGGTCTCTGTGGCATTTCATTTCTTACTCAGCCATAAATGGTGTCTTACTGGGATGGAATAATAGAACTGTGCTCTTGATTTATTCATGCAAGTGAATATGAGCATGCACAGCTGTGCAGGTTGGCGGTTTCTCTGGAGAAGTGAGGTTCCCTCCTTGCATTCTTTACAACAGCTAACATTTGACCCACTTATAGCAAACACTCACACTCAGTGGCTCTTTATGGTATGTTTTCCATTATGAGAAAGAGATAGCCCCCAACAACTGCTTGCTAAACCCACTCCAATGAATGCATATGTCAAAATGCTACATGAATGACTGTGAGGGACAAATTAAGTGATGGAAAGTTGGAAATAAGGCTTTAGTTGTTTTCCTAAACTCAGATTTAATGACTTTTTCTTGAGATTTCAGAATTTTTCTGTGCCATTCTCTTATTTCAAAAATGTCTTATTCCAATTTGGCTTAATGGGACTAATCAAATCTCATTGTCACTGCCTCCTACTCTTTATGCTCAAAAAAAGCATTAGCACATGACCCCAGCTTCATACAGTGCAAGTAATCCATTCTGCGAAACTGACTCTAAATTGACAGTAAAGCATTTTACACGGATTTATACAAATTCCTTGAAGAGCAGTGTGCATTGCTTTGCTTCATTTGAATGCCAAATACTTGACTCTTATTACATTAGTCAGCCATATAACTGGCCTCTTTTTATGCCTACAAATCTTGTTTCCATCCATCATTCACTCAGTATTTTGGTGAATATGTCTGAATTATATTACATTCAGGTGTTTAAAAGAGTTCTGGTCGGCATAAGGACAGCCACTGTTTGACTTAAAGAGCTGTCAACGCACAATAAATCATGTCATATATTTAATAAAGCAAATTATTTTTCACAAACTTTTTGCCGTAACATGCCAATAAAAAATGCTCTATGTTTCATTGTGTGAAGTAAGAGAAAAGTAATCACTGTCTATTAGTAGTGTTGGTATGGGACTGTTGATTTGTAATCTCGGTACCATGCATCAAATTGTCTGTTTCATGTTACACAAATTGCCCATAATCTACCTTAAATTGGCTAAAAAAGGAGTTTCTTATTTATCATAGGTATTATTGAATATGCTCTTTATTCAGGCGCAAATACACACCGCAGACACATTTTCTGAATCTGTAATCACCATATATGTGCGCAAAGTTTAATTATAGGGTGTTGGAGAGCACTAAAGGCCATTTTTGTTGTGTTTGTATTAGGGATGTAAGAATACACTCAACTCACGATTCAATATGATTTGTAATATTGGGTTAATGATATGAACTTGCAGGCAAATTATGATTAAAAAATATTCCTTTAATTGTTTCTAAGACAAAAAAAACTAGTTCTAAGGTAGAACTCAAACTATGAAATGAATGCACATTTCAGATAGATAGATAGATAGATAGATAGATAGATAGATAGATAGATAGATAGATAGATAGATAGATAGATAGA
>JAPTYQ010000008.1:11344714-11356844 GCA_029814465.1 Ostorhinchus cyanosoma
GGCCACCACACCAACAGGGAAAGGCCACCACACCAACAGGGAAAGGCCACCACACCAACAGGGAAAGGCCACCACACCAACAGAGAAAGGCCACCACACCAACAGGGAAAGGCCACCACACCAACACCCTCCTCACAGATCTAATGATCCACTGTCACAATATTTTTTACATTTTTCAAGAAAGTATTGACTTTGTAATTCTTCATATTTTCCGGTCCACAGTATCTTGTGTCTTTTGCATCTTTACCTGCTTGTTTGTATTGTGGTTGCTTGTTTGTCGTAGAGGTGGGTGATATGTTTATCGTCTACAATAATATTGTAATTGTTGATTTGACGATGTGCAGTTTTACATTATCCAGTATTCACACTGTCTGGAAAAGAAAACAAATGGGTGGTGCATAGACGGTAAAGGGGAGGTGCATGAAAGTCCTGATTGACTAAACATGTGCCTCAGAAGCCAATCAGCGGACAGAATTCAGTCTGGTGGTGAGTGGGCGGGACCAAAACACAACAGAGTCTCATATGAACGAAATGTGCAGGAGTCTGAGGTGTTTTAATGTTGATTAAAAAGCTTCTTAAAATGTTTTATTCATCTTTCATTGAGTCCATTTTATGTTTTGCTTTGATTTGCCGGTTTGGTAACGTCAGCATTTTAAACCACAACAAGCTCAGGAATGTAGTTCAAATCTGCCAAAAAACAGCTGCCACTGACTTCAATAATTGTGATAATCTGAATGAATCCAGAGCCACTCAGAGGGCAAAGGTCATTTAGACGAACCTTCTCCATCCTCTTCATGCAGTTTCAGCTTCTTCCATCTAACAGAAGGTAGACTTTCCCCTGCAGAGCCAAATCAAAGCTTTCGTCCCATCTGCCGTTAAGTTTGGAAAGAGCCTGTAGGTGAGCTGGTTGGGAACACTGCACCATGAGCCATGTTGATTTTATTTACTGTATTTTTGGATTTATTGTATTATGTGAGATTGATTGTTTGGTGATATGTGAGACGTACACTTCTGTTGCAAATCAAATTGCCCTTCTGGGACATTAAAGATTTGTCGGTTCAATTCAAATCCCGTCTCAGCAGATGATTTCACAGACAGACGTGGGTCCACATCATTAGTTCAGTTTTGATAAGACTGACATCGATCAAAATAACATTATATGCAAGTTATGCTGTTATAACCAGGCTCTAGGCCATGACAAAAAGACGGGACAACTACACGGTGCTAAATTAATGTAAAAGATTTATTCAAGTGTAAAGCAAGATAACCAAAACATCCAGGGAAATATGAGGTTTGTATGTCTGCGATATCAGTGGGTGTAAGTTTGAACGGCTGCAATGAACCAAAGGTAAAGCAAAGTAAAGATGCAGAGCGCGCACGACAGCGGCTTTTATCCACATGTAGAACACGGGCCCAGGTGCTCCTGATCTGGGAGAGACGTCAGCTGATCAGACGCGCACGCACGCACACGCACACGCACAAGCACACACACACACAGTCTATCAGTATTCAGTCTGAGCCACCTACGCTGGGGCAAACGCTCACCATGACTGAGGATGTAGAACTTGGACTCCACAGGCACAACTACAGCTAAAGAACACCGGAGTAAAAACCTGCACAAACACACTCAGCAAACAGTCATTCAGCAAAACATATGTTTGTGTGACTGTTTTACCAAAGACGCATGAAGCACTTTAAAACAAACAACAGCTGTCGTTGTGAAACTCTGTCTGTCCATAGATGTCCCGGTATGAAGAACAGTTTTACAGCATGTTTTATAAAAAAAAAAAAAAAAAAAAAATTACAGTACAACCAAGGACGAATATGTAATTGATTTATAATGATGATGATGATAATGATGATCAATTGTTGTCATAACTTACCTAGTAAACAATTTGTCCTTTCTGTCTTCCAGGGAACGCTGAACCCATACTGTGCACTGTGGGACAACGCCATCATGTAAGTGAGCGTGCAGTTTAAATGTTCTGTTGTTTTTGGCTCGGTGCTTACTAATGAATCATGATTCATTCACTGAGTTTATCGCCTGGCAAATACTGTCATACATATTCAGGAAAATATTACTTTGACATCACAGGGAATTTAAAGTTTACGTCGTGTGCATCTGCGAAATGAGGACGAGACTATGGAGGTTACCCACATAACACAGCAAACATTTACAGCAGGTTCTTTTAACCCTCAAAGACCCACACTGCAAAAATCTAAATATTACTCCTCTTAGTGTTTTTTTTTTCTTATTTCCAGTTAGATAAAAAGAAGTTATTAGATCTTGAAAATCATATTTCAATTTTCACTTGTTCCACTGGCAGAGTTTTTTTTTTTTTTTTTGCTTAATTCAAGATTCAAGCAAAACATAAAAAATAAATAAAATCTGCCAATGGAACAAGTGAAAATTATCTTTGTAAGATTAATTGAAATAAGGTTTTTCAGATCTATTGTCTAAAAATAAGTTCTTTGTATCTGACTGAAAAGTTACTCTTCAGGTGATTGTCTTATTTTAAGTGTGATGAGATATTTTGGCTTGAAATGAAAGAAATACACTTAGTGAGACTTAGAATTTTTCCAGTATATTTTCTCTCCATTCGACTTTTCCTAATTGAATCATCAACATTTATTTTACAGGAGTCATATTTTGCTAAACTCACTTTTATTAGTCTTTGGTTCATTTATTTGTGTATTTGGACCCTAATAGTTCAAAAAGTTTGAATGTGAACCCTCCAGGTGCTGCAAAGCTATCTATCTATTCATTTTGGCAAAAAAATCAAGTGGATTTCTACAACTGTTTCAATTCCTGCTTAATTTGTTACGTCTATAACTAATTACGTCACAGCATTTGTACATATAAGGTCAAAATTTCTAATAAACATTTCTTCAAATACACCATAATTGTTTGTGAGCAGCAGCAATTGTAGTAAAAACTGAAAATATGTCCAAACTTTGAGCCGATTACCTAAAATGTTCAGTTATTGGTTGAACAGGACAGAGCAGTACAGTCAACAGCCTGGAGGGGGCGTGGCCTGAAGTGCTCCTGTGCATTTAAAGGGCCAGCGCTCAAAATGACCTTCCTGGTGTCATTACTCAGAAATAGGGTTGAAGATGGACCTGTGGAGTTGAATTAATGAAGAATTCAGACCCAAGCAGAGCATTTAGAGTTTATGTAGACCACAGGGACATGTTTTAAAATCCATTAAAAAAAAAAAAAAAGAGCAAAATATCACTCCTTTAACATTCTGCTGCTTTTGGTGTTTTTATTGAAAATCCACTATTTACTGACTGTTCATAAAAGCTTTTATATATCAATACAGAGACAACTGAGAAAAAACAGACTTTTTCAGCAAAATATAACATTTTGTAAACATAAAAAAAGCATCAATAACAAGTGCCATTTGTCAAACTACATGGGTTTTATCTGTGAATCAGTTTTGCAGGAAGTAATGTTTCCATATTGACTTCGAAGCCTCTAAACATCCAAATGGGTCACATCTGATGCTGCTGAAAAGCTGAGAAGTTGCATTTTATCTGAATTATTTAACCCATAAAGACCCAAACATTCATTGCAGACCAAAAGCATCTACTGATCTAAAGTGTTTAACACCTGTTAATCCACTAATCCTATCAATACATGTAAATAATTAGTGTAAAATGCATATTGTCATCTTTTCAGGGTCATCAAACATGACCCATTTGGACAAATTCAGATTCACCGGTAAAACCCATGGAGTTTTATGTTCAGTTAATGATAAATTTGACTGAAAAAGTCACTTTTTCTGCAGTTTTTTCTGTTTCTGATATAACAACCCTCAACTTTAATCTGAGCTTTTAATGAACATCTACATGATCAGTGAATTAAATATTGGAAAATACCTGATTTATACTGATAAAATACAAAATATAGAGGATAATATTTTTTTTTTAAATGGTGATGAATCACTTAAAAAGATTAGATATAGAAAATATCATCTGGAAACTGACATAAAAGGGTCTTTAAGGGTTAAAGTTAATGCTCGGCTGAAAAGTTATTAAACATTTCGTATTAATAGATGCTGTTTAGGTCTTTGAGGGTTAAAATTTTCTATGCTATCACAGATAAAATAATAGGAATATGTAAGACAATGGTTTCCCCTGAGAACCTTATGAAGACGCATCTGCTGCTAAGTTACAGTTTATAACAATTAACATATTCTATGCCTCTTTTTTCCGGTTACCATGTGAGGCATACATGTGAAGCATATGTCAGTATGATTTTACCAAGACCTTTAGTTAAACCTAGTATGAGTCACCTGGTATGAGTCAGACGTTCACTCCTAGAAACCACTATAGCAAAGGCAGATCCACATCTCTGTTGTACTATGGCGAATATTTAATTAAGACACAATTTAGCACCATGTCACATCTTCAGCAGATGATGATAAAAGTGAGTGTTGATGAGACGCTTTAGGGAGGCTATAAACGGGCCAAATAGTCGCCGCTTGAAGCATTGGATGATCAGTTACAAATGCTGCAGAATTATGTAACAAAGCAAGGGGGAAACTCTCAAAAATCATGAGGACATGGAAGATAAAATATGCAGAAGAGCTGCAGCGGCAGACAGAACACACAGCAACACGACCGGCTGCCTCCGAAAAAGTCGACACAATGCAATCAAAAAAAGAAATACCTTTAAAATACAGCAAATTGTTGCATCAGTGTGGTTTTACTTGAAGCTTGTATTTACTTTCCAGTGCTGGCGTTGCTTTGTTGTGACTGTGGTGTTGTTGGTGATGCTTTTTAAAGGTGATTTGATGTCACCTTGTTCACAGTGCAGAGGGTTTTGTACCTGTTCTACTAACATTTGACAGCAATGTTCTTGTCAAAGTAGCACATAATAATAAAACTAAACCATCTAAAGCACTCTCAGTCAGAAAAAAAAAAAAAAAAGGCAAGTTTCTTTTTTACTTTATCAGCTTCGTCTGCGCGACACCTATTTACTATTCTGTCAAAAAAATAAGGTCAGATTTCGATAACTGGGTTAAATCTAATGTGATGTTGTGTTTATGAGAGCAGCTACTGGAAGTGTTTTGTGCTGCATGTTTTTGCTTTACATAATGCATGGGATACATAGGAGCAGCTGTGGGTAGAACCGCCCCAACACCGGCGTATACGAGGCTGTTATTTTTACTTTGAAATAGCATGTGAATTGTGCATGGTCTGTCCTCTATCATGGTATTTGAGGGCAACTGGTCTATTTTTGAACAGCAAAGATACAACTGGGACAACTGTGCTCTCTTCTCTTTCTCTGACTTTCACAAACCGAGCGTTTAATATCAGCATTTTTAAAAAAAATTTCATCCACACTAAGTCATTTTAATCAGAGCGCCACAGGATGACTCCACGGTATGATGATCAAGTTTATTTCCGATGGTTCTATTATACAATGGCAGCCACTCTCAGGACCCATTGAGGGGGTAATGCACCATCTGTCAGCCATGTTGGTTCAAACCAAATGAGGGCGCTCAATGTAACAATTAGCAGAATGACAATGCTGTTGACAAGTGGGGAACTGTGTCCTCTGTGTCGCCAGTCGCACTGGTCTGTTGTGGTCCAAATGCAGAGTATGCGATGCACTGGAGGCTCCTGCAGAAAGGCTGGAAGGCAGAGACAGCTGCCACACCTGAGTCTCTGCTCCTTAACTTACACCGAGGGGCTGGAAACCTGAGGCATAAATATCCCTTATGTGAACAAAAGGAGAAAAAAAAGAAACAATTTCTCTGTGTCTAAGCAACTCGAGCTAAAATAAGAACCCGCTCTTAGCATCTCTAACAAACTGTAGCTTAAAACTGCAATAGTCATTTGTTTTGTGGTGTGCTGCCTTTGTGCTCCGACGCAGAGTGAAAAGTACCAGCTTTATTTGAATAAAAAGCACTGTTTAATCTTAATAACTGCATAATGGAAAGTGGTTTTTAGCATTTGGTAATATCCTCCTGAGAACCAGAAAAGTACAAGTTTGGGCTTTTTTTTGCATTAAATAATTATCTTGATTGGAAACAGTATAATGCTACTTTTTTTCCCCCTTTCTTTTTAATGGAATGTTTTTAATGGGATCTTTATTTAATTTTTTTTAAAGGGTCATATTTTGCTAAACCCACTTTTATTTGTCCATTTATTTGTGTATTTGGACCCTAATAGTTCAAAAAGTTTGAATTTGAACCCTCCAGGTGCTACAAAGCTATATTTATATGCATTTTAGCAGAAAAAATCAAATTAATTTCTACAACTGTTTTAATTCCTGCTTAATTTGTTCCATCTATCACTAGTTACGTCATGATATTTGCACATATAAGGTCAAAACTTCAGACGAACATTTCTTCGAGTATTATTATCAGCTGCAGAGGTTGTAGTAAAAACTGAAAACATGTCCAAACTTCGAGCTGATTACCTAAAATGTTCAGTCATTGGTTGAACAGGACAGAGCAGCACAGTCAACAACCTGGAGGGGGCGGGGCCTAAAGCGCTCAAGGGCATTTAAAGGGCCAGCGCTCATTACGACCTTTCTGGTGTCATTAGTCAGAAATAGGGTTAAAGATAGACCTGAGGAGTTGAATTAATAAAGAATTCAGACCCAAGCAGAGCATTTACAATTTATGTAGAGCGCAGGGAAATGTTTTAAAATGTACAATTCCATTTAGCTCTAAAACTATTATCCCCTACAGAGGACAATCATGCATTGTTGGGACTCAAAAGGATGTAAAAGAGAATAAATCTTATGTAAAATTGACTTAGAAAAAAGAAAAGAGCAATGTCATTTGTCAACAGTACTGAATAGTTGAAGAAACGGATTAAAAAAAAAAATCAATATTATAGTTTAGGAAAGTAATTCGCAATGTACTATTTTCATCGATCAATTTCACTTTCACATAAAAGCAAATAACAGATAAGATTTATTTATTTTTTTATAAAGTTCATGATCACTAAGTGGATCTTTTTTTTTTTTTTACCAAACTAATGTTTTGACAAGATAATCAGATTTAGAGGCATTATTTGTTGTTTATTAAGTTTTTTTTGTTTTTTTTGCCACTCAAATAAGCAAAGTCGCTCCCCCTCTGAGAGTGTCATCCCAGCGTGGTGCACAATAATCTGCTGCACCTGCAAAATACAATAAAGATGTAAATAAACACACTGATATGCAGGTCTCCATGTGTCTCGGAAAGTAAAACAGTGGAGCATCCAGAGCCAATATCTTTTTTTTCTCATTTACTTTCCTTCAGCTCCACAGCACCAACTGTAAACAGGTCAGATGCATACACTGTTATTACTCTTTCTAAAGTCAATATTTTTTAGAAATTACCAATCTCTCCCTACTGTTCCAGGGGAGAAAAAAAAAAAATAAATGCAGCCCAAGTCTTTTCAGATATTTGCTCCTCCGTTGTGTTGAAAAAGAAATTATTTTGAAGGGATTCTTATTTCTAACTCTAAAAATTCCCACCGCAACCACTCGAAATGTTGTATTGTCTTAGATAATGACTCTTGATTTATTTTACACTTGTTCACAAAAATAAGCAAAGCTATGCTATCTACTTGTCAATTTTCCTTATAAATTGGGTTAACTCTAGATTTAAAACAGTACGTACTGTAGAAAACCCAAAAAATGTCTTTGTGATTTTCCAATAACAGACGTTTTTACAGCAGTACTTTAAATTAAACCAATTAATTTCACATCTCACAGTTTAGAACATAGCCTTCATCAGAGCATTTGAGAAAACTTCAATTTAGCGGTACTTCACAGATCATTTAACAGCGACTAAACCTTAAACGAATGAGATATTAAACATATCTTATTTGACCTCTATTTAGTATGCTTTTTTAACTGTTGAAGATTTATTCTCCTATAATTATTTGCTTCAGCTCTAAAACACTATGTATAATAAAGTAGGCGATAAATAGACTCACCAGTGCAGACAATTGTTTTTTTTTTTTTGCAGAATAAGAATAAGGTTAAGAATCCTTTATTGTTACTGCTGACATTGTAAACATTTCCAGTAAAAAAACAGTTTTAGCTGCAAGACTTTGAATACAATTGCACACAGCAGGACAGTATTAGGATCAGTGATGCATACATAGGACAGAGTTAAAAAAAAAACAACACTATTGAGTTTATAGATATATACGTATTCAATATGCACTCTGTGACATGTCCTTGAATATGTTTACAGTCTATGTATTTATTAGTTTTTGTTTGCTTTGTAACAGTTCCACATGTGTAACTCAGTCAGGTTTATTCTTGCAGAACATATTTTCCACACTTACAGTACAGTCACGGGGAAAAAAAAAAAAAAAAATCATTAGACCACCTTTATTTTCTCCAGTTTCTTGTTTATTTTAATGCCTGGCACGAGTAAAATAACAAATATAATGATAACAATAACAATAGCACACTAGAGTTGAATTTCAGAGCTGATATCTAATCATTTTCCATGGTTTTTCTTGAAAATAACCAAAATCACTTCAGTTCTTTCATCAATATCTAAGGGCATTGTATTGACAAAAACAATGCTTTTATTCACTCCATGTTTTCTTTAGTCTGTTTTAGTCACATGATACATACAGGAGTTAGTACTTGATTGCATAACCATTATTTTTGAAGACTTTTGATGGTGTAATAAATTGTAGAAGAAAATAACAATAATAATATTAATAATAATGAATAGAAGACCCGATCTCCTACACATATATGTATTATTTTTGGTTTATTTGTGAAAATAAGTACAATTTTTGAATTATCAATGCTTCTGCTGAGCACACTAAATCAACTTTATCCCCATTATAAATTATAAACGTAAAAATACTGTCAGAGAAGGTAAGGTGTTCTGACTTTGTATTCCAAATCTAGGAATACTTTATCTTAACAGTCATATTTGGAGATGACTGAACGCTATACATTTCGTGCTATGAATATAACAGGAACATTCCACTTCCTACAAGAGTCGAAGCATATTAATCATTTACATGTCAGGTTTTGAGAAGCAGTTTTCACAGCTTCAGGTTCTGCAAACATCTGGAGATCCAGGCACTGAGCCAAATAGGCCGTAACTAACGCTGCCAAAGAAGGAAAACCTGAAGGACTGTTTCCTCCATCACTGAGTTTCTAAACATTCTCACTATCTGGAACCCAAAAATGAAACTTTTCTTTCACTTTCCATATACATATATATCAAAATATACCAGATACATATCAATAATATGTATCTCTGCTGTGATCATTTTCTGTTATTCAGACAAGTTGTACCAACAGTAGATACACCTGCAGCAGTTAATGCATATTGAGAGGCTGTAATACATTCCTGCAGCATGATTTTTCTCAGATAAACTTGTATTTGATTTTCAGTTCTAGTTTGCTTCGCTTGTGATTCTTTTAAAAGTGCTCTCGAATGGTTTCCTACATTGACGTCAAACTTTTTTTTTTGACATTTCCATATCTGAGATCAGCAGTTGTCAAACTTCTCCTCGTCACAGACCCTCAAATATAGATACATTTGCACCACAGACTCACTCGCACTTGATCAGATCAGTCCCGAGGAGCCATATGGGAAGAGTTTTGTTGTTTTTTAATTTGGGTTTAAATAGAAAGTGTCTACACAGCAGATGGGTAGAATTGATAATAAGGAGAGCGTTGCTTTCTATATTCCTCTATTATGAAACTTAAACACTTCTGATTGTGCCGGGGGTTTCTAGTTGTCCACATTAAGACACTTTCGGATGATCTCTTTATAAAAGAAGGTGGCATGTGTTAGTTATCACAATGTGGGCAATGTTTACTGTAATTCTAAGCTTTGCTACGACGAGGACTGACAAGGACACTAACCATGCATTAGTCGACAGTAGGAGGCTTTGCTGTGCGTGTGTTCGTGTGCGCACAGTTAATAAGTTAGGGGAAATCACATGTTCCCCCTGAGGTATATAGAGCCAAAGTACAGTACAAGTGCGGGAGTCATGTTGCTGTAATGACTCAGTGGGGCAACATGGAACAAGCAAACTCTGACAGATTTGACCCACTCAGTTAGGTTTTCCGTCACTGATGTGTTTAGACGTTGCTATATTCGTACCTCCGTAAAAGTTGATCCATATTGACGTTGTCAGTCGCTGACACTGATCTTTCCAAATTAAGAAAGATGCTCAGAATCTTTCTTATACCTACTGCTTGGAGTGTATATCTCCTCAGTTTTTCTTTTCTCGTCATTCAGCTAATACATGCAGTTGCCCACAGGCTGACTGAAATTGCCATCATTAAGAGATCCAAGATGGATTTAGTATTTTCCCAGCTTTGCCCCCTTCCTCCTCTGCCTGTCATTGTGTGTCAGTCTTTCAAGACTTTATAATATTGCCTAAAGTGCATTGCCCAAGGTGCTCTCTAAGCCCCAAGTCTAGTCTGGCTTAGCTAATATGGGCATGGATGGAATTTAAAAGAGGCGTTTGTATGATTTATCAACACCCCCCAGAGAAATTGATGATGAAGAAGGTAGTCTTATAAACAAAACAACAGAGGTTAACAATACAGATCCAGTTTGATCCTTCAGTCTATTCAGTTTCTTGTAGCTTGTCGTGATTGAAGTGGACAGGATGTTAAAGAGCTCTCTTTTCGACTCCATAAAAGCACTACTTGGATGTGTAGATAAGTTATGGGTTTAGTAATGAGATCTCTATGGCTGGAGAAACTCAACCTGTCAAAGTTCAGCAAAATGTTGAAACCTAATTAGAGTTTTGAGCAGCCGTCTATCAGTTTCAGCACGTCACAGAGGTTTTAATACTGAATGTGCCTAAAACTTTGTCAACTTTTTTTTTTTTTTTTTTTTTTTTATATGCCAGTCTGCTGTCACTTATCTTGCAACATGACACGACATGCAAAAAAAAAAAAAAAAAAACCCAAAATTGGAACAGATCAAATTGTGTCATAAATTTCAATCTTGCAAGTTTTAATGCAAAGTTGTCAGTGCATGGTTGAACATGGTCAACTATGGGTTTGTGATGAATGTCATATCATCAGTTATGTCGTGGTTAACATCAACGCTGACATCTTCTCTTGGGAACAGCTTTTATTCCAGGGCCACCAAGCCCTGATAAGGTCAGACAACACATCAAACATGGCGTACTTAAATTCCCAGTAAGGGATGTTCCTCTGTCAGCTTTTCCCACCGGCACCAAAGAGAAGCAAACATCTAGTGAGTCAAAAGTTGGAAATAGATCATGCGGATTGAGTTCACACCAGGGGAGCGGTGGCTTCATCCTAGTTATCCCGACGCAGAGGCGACGCACACGCCATCAATCTATCAAATCAGAAAAAGTCAACATTCCGGAGTTTGCTTTTCATGGTGACAGTCGTATTTTGAGCGTATAACCACAAAAAAAAAAAAAAAAAAAAGGTGATCTCTAGTGGGCAGCTGTGTGTGGGGTGTGATTCTAGCTGGTCGCCATTTTTTTTTTTTTTTTTTTTTTGGTCCTACAGGAATGAATCCAAACAATGAAAAGCTCACAGCAACACTTTTAAAGAACTCAACATCCTAGTATATCATCGCTAGGTTGAAACATGGTCCGAAGGGGCAATTGATAAAGTATAAAGCAGAAGTGAGGATTGCTGCTCTGAGATACAGGGAAAGAAAAAAAGTCATGCAGAAATGAAATATCAGATGCTCTTCCAAGAATAAATTAGGTCAAATGAAAGGAAAAAAAAAAAAAAACTGTCCGGATTATTTATCATGAAACTCCGTAGTGTTGGTTAGCAGTCGAGAACGATCCAAAGTACTCTGATAGTGTTGAAAATCCTACCACTTCTACTCGCAGGTAAACTAACGCATCTTTATAAGAACATAAACGGCATTGAAATCAAATGTCCATGGAAATGTGATGAAAATCTGGCAAAAACACCTCAAACAATTCAAAACAAAATGATAAAATGAAAAGATGTAGCTGAGTAATGCTTTTGACAATCCAAACAGAGTCAGTACATTGATCCTCTTTATTAAAACGCAGCGGTTGGACGTCAAAGCGTTGAAATAAAACAATAAATTGACCAAAAGTGACTTAAAATCACGTTATTCTTCTGCTCTGCTTTCTCTTAGAAGCAATTATTACCTTTTTTTTT
>JAPTYQ010000008.1:11386803-11407916 GCA_029814465.1 Ostorhinchus cyanosoma
GGATGGATGGATGGATGGATGGATGGATGGATGGATGGATGGATGGATGGATGGATGGATGGATGGATGGATGGGATAGTGGATCAACAGGTATTGAACGTTTTAGATCAGTAGATGATTTTGGTCCATGGTGGGTCTTTGGGTCTTTATGGGTTAAGAAAAAAAAAAATCAAGGTTGCTTTCCTCATTGATGAATAATAATTGGTGTTAAATAGGTACTGATTTAACACCAAAGGCTGGACATAAGTCATATTTATCCCCGCCCATTGACATTTTGAAGATAAGAAAATCATTTCACATCCAGCAGATGCAGAACAGTTCAATCATGTGCTTTTCTCCATTTGATGAACTGACAGATCAACATCCACCCTCTTATTTAGCTCTATTTTGTCCTGCAATAACACAAATCACAAACCCCATCCCCTGCAAACAGGCATCACACCCAACCCCAATTCACACACAAGTAGCAATGTAAACTAATTACTAACTAGAATGATTTCTGCAGAAACTGTTGATGTGATTTGCTGCTGCTGCAGATCTGCCCCGATACAGAACCATTTCATAGAGCAATTTAGTCAATTTAGTAGTTAAATTAGTTTAGTTAGTAAAAATTTCATGCAGAGGCAGTGTCAAATATCATCAAAATCTTTTTCAGTTTGAAGGAGACGAGGCTTGGCTGAATGTGTGAATATAATCTGAATGCATGTTTAATGGATATTGTGAGAATAACAGTTTTCTTTTTTTCTTTTGGGGCATTTTGATGTAAATACTGTCGCCTTGAGGATCACTGTTCACATATGAATCCCTAGATTTTGGTCACCAGGCCTCGTGCATGAAACGTCCACATGCACAGATTTGATCTTAAATATAGTGTATGCGCAATTTTAAAAACTTTTGTGGCATTCGTCAACACTTTCATATTTCCTGTTTGTTTTTAGACTAAAATCTGGATTTTGTGGCGTGAAATATTGACTTTATAAGAACAAGGAATAAAAATGTTTTACTAAAAGTAAGTGATAATGAAGTCATTTAAAATTCAAGATAATAAAGTCTAGTCTAATTGACAACAGAATTAGACTGCTTTGCACACAGCTGTTTCTACATTATTAAAGGAGTGATATTTCGATTTTTTTAAAAATGGAATTATGCATTTAAAACATTTCCCTGTGGTCTACATTACCTGCAAATTTTGTGCTTGGGTCTGAATATCTTCATTAATTCAACTCCACAGGTCCATCTTCAATCCCTATTTAAATGTTCATCGGAAGTCTTGACCTTATATGTGCAAATGTCGCGACGTAACTAGTTAGATTAAACAAATTAAGAAGGAATTAAAACAGGTTATAGAAATCCACTTGACTTTTACCAAAATTAATATATAGATAGCTTTGCAGCACCTAGAGGGTTCAAATTCATACTTTATGAACTATTAGGGTCCAAATTACACAAATAAATGTACCAAAAACTAATAAAAGTGGGTTTAGCAAAATGTGGCGGCTTTAAAGCACACATACACACAGTGCATTAACAATCAGCATTTTCCACAGTATCTTCACAGCTTAATTTGATCAACAACCAAAAATATAATATGTCCAAAGCAGTGGAGACACCTGTTGGAGACTCTGTGGGACAAATAACGCCAATCACTATCATATTTTCTGAAGTTGTCCAGTGATCAAACCATTCTGGGAGCAGCTACAGTATGTGAGCATTTAAATAAGATTTGCAAGTGTGAAACCCTGTACTTAAAAGATATGTCATTTAATAACTGGACTCTGAAAGATAAAAACCTGTTAATGCTTTTGGCAGAGAGCAAAAAGACTATCACTAGAAAATGTTTAAAGCCTGAAGCTCCAACAACTGAAGAATGGACTGATATCGTATAGGACATTTACATTCTGGAGAAGTTGACATTTCGATTTTAAGGGTCAAAGGGAATCTTTTTTCACTCTTTGGTCAAAACGGACAAACCATGTAAAACCTGTAATTGATGTGAATTGAATATATCGGTTATGTGAAAAGATTTATATCATATATATTTCTGTTTAGGTCAATGTAAACATACGCACCTTATTGTGTCCTATCGTGTTGATGAAGAAACGGAGTAAGCCCTCTCCTCCCGCCCACTTGTTATATTTGTTCTATATTTTACAAAAAAACTTGGATTTGCAACTCATCCACATTTGAAGTACGTACTGGACACTGAACTGTACCCGAAAGGGAAGTTTTGTATGATCTGCTTTTTCCGAATAAACAATAAATGGAGAAAAATATAATATGTGATTGAATGTTGAAGATGCTGGGTGGGGTGTGGGGGACAGGGCTCTTTCATTCTACAGTTGACTGAGCCTGGATTAAAGCGCAGCTGGAAACAAGCTGACATACACTGGTTTAGTATCAGCAAACTGGCCAGCCTTTGTTCTTTGGCCCATTTCCACACAAAACTTTTTTTTTAACTACAAGACTTCTTTTTTTGCATATACAGCATTAATTGGTCTGGTGATCAATTGCCATAGTTTGCACTTTTTTTGGACTGGTGACTCCATAGCTACCACTTTAAAATAATAAATGTACAGGTAATGCTGTATATTTTTGTAACAGGGCTATCATTTGTATCTGTATAAAAGAGGTGTTTTTCTCAGTTCTGCCCTTATATCTCCTTTTCTTTATTTCTTTAACATAAATTTAACATTATTTGTCAAACTGTAGCAGCTTGTTGGTTTGCACACAGCCCAGTTTGTACCCTGCCCCAGACCGTGTACAGGAATATTGGGGAATTTCCTTTTGCTGATTACAAATTATACTGCCACATCTCCAAATCAAATGCAATTCATCAATACGTAAAAAAAAAAAAAGCCTATAAGTACAGTACATTTCATGAATCCTACATAGGATTTCATTATTTTATATGTATAAAAACACATTTAGGAGACAAAAAAAAACATTCATGTATGACGCACATTGCCTGAAGAAGAACAATTGTGGTAATTATGATGTACTGGTTGTACACAGTGTCACAGTAACAGCGACAGAATTTTAAAACACATATAAGAGCTCTCGAATCCAGTGATGACATGGTTCACACTTAAAGCCTCTACATACCAGGAGTGTAGCAAATAAATACCACAAAAGCACAAAATACTACCCTACAAATACTTACATCAGAACTATTCACGTCAGCAAAAGTTGCGACACTTGCTCTCTCTTAACAGTCTAGTTTCATGGTGAGTTTTGTTTTTTGCCGCTCCACATGTCGTCCTTGAGTTCATTATCTTATAGCCTATATTTTTGTTTCATACAACACAGTGTGGCTACAGGTAAACAGATCTATTATGTTGTTATCACACAACATCCGTTTCACAGAAAGCACTGGTCGATAACTATATTCATAGTACAAAAAGCTCCAACCCCCCCCCTGCAAAAAAATCCCCCCAAAAAACATCAATATTGTTCCAATAAAATAAAATGCCAGGTTATATTTGTGTTCTCGCAACATAAACAACAGTTTGAAAATGACGTGTGCATTAATTACATAAAAAAGGAATTGCCCCTGGTGTGTTAAGACCTTTAGTCTGAACATTTTCTGCAAAATCAGGACAAGAACAGCACATGGGTACAGGCACATAAGAAAAAAACTAACTTAAAACATTGTTACTTTTGGTTATGTGTAATTACAGGTGCCGGTATGGACATATATATAAAACAAGTTGTTGTCTTTCAAACTGACTTAACATTTTACTCCTACTAAGACTCCTATTGACAGCATTATGTAATTCACTGAGCTGTAATCTATAACTCTGACTGTTCCACTGACATCCACTGATACTGATTAGTTATTTATTGGATCAAGATAACAAGAAATCAGTTGACATAAAATTAAGAATATAATTTTATTTGTTTCTCAACATTGATCTAAGATTTAAATGGATTCTGTCACTCAACAGCCAATGTCCTTGGACACAAAGCCAAACCAAAGGAGGGATGTGAGTGCAAACGCAAACACTTTAAGACATTTTTTTCTTTAAGGAGAATAACTTTTGACAGACACGTTTCATCGTATCATAAATTGATGATAATCCCTTTGCTGCAAAGAAAATTACTATTAATTGGTGTTGGGGTTGAGGGAGTCTGCTGTTGAAAATTGCTTGGGCACCTGGTATCTCATAGGAAACGCATAAAATTATGACCATCTTACCCCTGTAGCTCTTTAAAACAATTCTGTGGAGACGAGTAAGTTGCTAGGAAACAGCAGTCCACAGTGATAACACTACTCTGTAAATGAAGGCTTTTTTAATGTTTCATATAGAGAAAAAGAAAAAGGACAGAATGAAGTGGGTATAAAGGAGCTTTAATATTTTTATTTTTTGGCATTAATGGTGTGGAACTCAAAATGGCAAAAATGAACACAAAAACCACAACAGAACTGAAGCAATGAGAGAGCTGATTGATTACACTCCTTTTCCAAAAAAACAAAAGCTATCTTTCAAGTTATTAAGATGAAATGATCTTTTTTTGTAAAACTTAACTTGTTGTGTTTTTATACACTCCAGAGCTATTCTGTCATTTGTGTTTTTGCTGCCATGGTTGTGTGCAATGTTTTTCAAATAATGTGACAGAGATTTAATCAAGCAGAGCCTTTTGTTTTAGAAAAGAAATTGAGTCAGGAGTCCTGGACAGAATGTCATTACAATCGTTGGTTAGATTGTCAAGGGAGCTGGTGCAGCCAATAACGGGAGGGGTGCTGATGTGATGATGGAGGTGTTAACATGACAGCAATAAACAACAGTGGAGACAGTTAATTTCTTTGGTGAGGGAGGGATCATTAGAGATGGACACAAAGACAGATAAATCTGTGAAGGGAGGAATCGGGGTGATATAAAATCAAATGCATCAATAGAAGAGAAACAGCTATTTACTGCGTGTGATGGATTATTCACAAGGCTGAAATTCTCAATGATGAGGTGATTGTCGGTTAAAAATAAGGGGCAAAGAACGACATAAGCCAATTCATTATCCCGAAGGGTGGTGAAGTACAGTTATATAGAAAAAAAGGGAAAAAAATTAATAAAAAAACCCCCCAAAAAACATCTGTGCTGACAAGTGCAGATGGTAGATGTACATGTAAATGGACTGAGATTCAACACAGAGTCTGATCAAAGTAACTCCCATTCCACATGTACCAGTGTGAGCACCAACTGTGGTTAAGAATAATCTAACAGATCAGCTCCATCTAATGTTAAGAATTCCTCAGGTTTCAGCCAGGCAGGCTCCATGAAACTATAAAATATTCAAATTATGTTCATTAATAAAATTATCTATTTAAAGAACTTTCAAGTAAAGTGATTGAATATGCTTTAACCAAACCTGGAGAGATTTAGTGCTGCAAGAGTTCAAGTTTGTGTAAAATGGACTGAGAGAAAATAAGAGTGTGTATACTGTAAAATTAACCAGGAAGATTTTAAAGAGAGAGGCGGGGGGGGGGGTCCTGATGTCTGAGGCTCTTCACAAGATCATTAAATCAAATTATTCTCTGCTGCTAAAATAAGCAAAGGCGTGTCAGTGTCTTGACTGCAGGAGCTGGAGTGGTACATTATAATAATAATAATAATAACACATTTCAGACCACTGTAGTTTTTAATTATTCTAAGCCAACCTGTACTATTACTACTCTGCGTGAAAACCATCACCTCAAGATGACTTTAAAATACATATTGCTGTTGTCCGTGGCAACTAATTCCAGAGGACTAATTTCCATTATGCTGAGTAAATGACTAATGGCCTGGTAATAACCTTAGAGTAGATAATGGAGAGCTAGGCGCTGAGCACCTGCTCACCGAGATGTTAGCGCCATTGCACCTCTGTGACCAAGCAACCAATCAGTCACCAGCTTGACTCTGACCCTCTTTTGCTTTAGCCATGTGTCGCACCAAAGATTAGTACAAAATGATGCCCTGCCACAGCTTCTCATGTCACTGATGCCTTTTTTTTACCACGGTGTAATCCCATTCTTAATCAACACATCAACAGGGAGGGTCTTAAAAGGAAAAGAGGCAAATTATCTGACACTCATAGCTATTTTGTCTTCTCTCCCTGGAGAAACTTCACTGTATAAATATTATTTATTTTCTTTTTTGTTAATTCAGTGGCTTTAGCCCTGCTTTCTAAATGTATAGATTTCATAAGATATCAACACTGCATTCATTATATACTATAACTTCAAGTAATTTCTCTCCTAAGCTCTTATTGCTTCAGGCAATATACAAATAATTTTAAGGCTGATATAGCAATATAGTTAAAAAAAAAAAAAAAGCATTTAAGAAAAATGAAGTGCCTCTTACTTTCTGGAGTTTATTTCTTCCACAAAGGAGGATATGTGATCACTGCCCTGTTTGTCTATCAGTATGTCAGGAATACCTAATAATGAATGCAACTTATTTCTTGAAATTCGATGGAGGGGTCAAGCATGGGCCGAGGACAAATGCCTCTTGCATTGAAGCAGATGCATGAAAAGGAAAGGAGACAGCTTTTCTTTTTTTCCCCTACTATTTTTAACATTTACAAAAGCCAGCCTAACTTGTGTACGATTGTAGGTGCCAGTTACACTTAAAAAATAACTACATTAACCAGTCACACCTACTGACAAAGATAAAGGAAGCTTATTAGGTCATGAAGTCCGATTTGTTTGTTATTTAATAATAGAATGGAATGAGAACAACAGTGGTCTGTGCTCTCTGAGTGACCTTCTAGTTAGCCGATGTGCTTGTGAGCATATACCGTTTCAGTTCCATGTGTTGTCTCTGTTTGAAACTTCCTCCTCCTTCTGGTAGGTAGTACATCATTATAAAAGTAGGAGCCATATCCAAGAGGGCAAACATAGGGTCTGCTGCCACAAGCTGGTCAGAGGGGTGTGTAGAAATCCTGTTGGCCATTGCACTAGTGACTCCAGCACCAAGAGCTCTATTAGAATACTAAAAGACACTGAACCGCTGAAGCGTGCCAAAATGTCTATGAAAATAACAGGTTCCAAAACCCCTTTGACACGCACCATCAATAATTAATGCTGCTTGGGCACAACCTGGTTTCTGCACCTTCTAACTGAGGCCCTGATGCCAGAGAGACATTTTGGCATGTCTCATTTTATGAAATAAACTTCAGCTGCTATCTTTAATTTCACTCTTAGTCAGTTACAAAATAGCCCTGAGCTGCAATAACATGATGTGTTAGAGCAGAATTATCCTTGATTCTATTTTGGGGACAATGGGGAAAAGCATTAGCCAGAAAGCAAATCATTTGTTTGTGACCAAACAAACCAAATCTAATTAATTTCACTAATTCCCTCTGAATAGTTGTTTTAGAAGTATTACAGGACAGTGCAAGTTTCAGAAATTATGACTACAAACAGCAAATAATCCTGAACCATTAAACAAAGGTGATCAGAGCAAGACAGGATTTTGGTGACACAAGCCACTTTTACACAGAGATCCCGGAAAAAAAATATAAACACAATACTTTTGTTTTCGCTCTTATTTTTCATGAGCTAAACTCAAAGATCTAAAAGTTTTTCCATGTACACAAAAGGCCTCTTTCTCTCAAATATTGTTCACAAATTTGTCTAAATCTGTGTTAGTGAGCATGTCTCCTTTGCTGAGATAATCCATCCACCTGATTATTGCTCAGGTGTGCCTTAGGCTGGCCACAATAAAAGGCCACTCTAAAATGTGCAGTTTTATCACAAAGCACAATGTCAGATGCCACAGGTTTTGAGGGAGCATGCAATTGGCATGATGACTGCAAGAATGTCCACCAAAGCTGTTGCCCATGAAATTAATGTTCATTTTGCTACCATAAGGTGTCTCTAAAGGTGTTTCAGATAATTTGGCAGTACTGTACATCCAACCGGCCTCACAATGGGGTCACACAGTCCATGTGTAACCACACCAGCCCAGGACCTCCACATCTAGCATCTTCACCTATCTGAGACCAGCCACCTGGACTGCTGCTGCAACAATAGGTTTGCATAACTGAAGAATTTCTGTACAAACTGTCAGAAACCGTTTCAGGGAAGCTCATCTGCATGCTTGTCGTCCTCATCAGGGTCTTGACCTGACTGCAGTTTGTCATTGTAACCGACTTGAGTGGGCAAATGCTCACATTCGATGGCGTCTGGCACTCTGGAGAGGTGTTCATTTCAAGGATGAATCCCGGTTTACACTGTACAGGGCAGATGGCAGACAGCGTGTATGGCATTGTGTGGGTGAGCGGTTTGCTGACGTCAGCGTTGTGAATCTAGTGGCCCATGATGGTGGTGGTGGTAGTGGTGGTGGTGGGGGGGGTTATGGTATGGGCAGGCGTATGCCACGGACAACGAACACAGGTGCATTTAATTGATGGTATTTTGAATGGACAGAGATACAGTGACCAGATCCTGATGCACATTGTTGTACCATTTATTCACGACCATCACCTCACGTTGCAGCATGATAATGTACGACCCCATGTTGAAGGATCTGGACTTAATTCCTGGAAGCTGAAAACATCCCAGTTCTTGCATGGCCAGCATACTCACTGGACATGTCACCTACTGAGCATGTTTGGAATGCTCTGGATCGGATCAGCGTATACGACAGCATGTTCCAGTTCCTGCCAATATCCAGCAACTTTCCACAGCTATTGAAGAGGAGTGAACCAACATTCCACAGGCCACAAACAACCTGATCAACTCTATGCCAAGAAGATGTGTTGCACTGTGTGAGGCAAATGGTGGTCGCACCAGATTCTGACTGGTTTTCTGACCCCCCCGGACCTCCCCAGTATAGTAAAACTGCACATTTTAGAGTGGTCTTCTATTGTGGCCAGCCTAAGGCACACCTGTGCAATAATCATGCAGTCTAATCAGCATCTGGATACGACACATCTGTGAGGTGGACGGATTATCTCGGCAAAGGAGACATGCTCACTGACACAGATTTAGACAGATTTCAGAACAATATTTGAGAGAAATAGGCCTTTTGTGTACATGAAAAAAGTCTTAGATCTTCAGCTCATGAAAAATGGGAGCAAAAACAAGTGTTGCGTTTACATTTTTGTTGAGTGTATGTTTGTCAGGTTTAATCTCTATGCAACAAAAAACATCAGTCTTCCCTTGTATGAGAAAAGCTATATTTATGTGACAATCAGTACTATTAATGTGAGAAAATATGATATTGACTTTTCCCTCTGCACGTCAGTTTGCATCTGTATCTATTTTCCTGATGAACAAAGTGAAAATCCTGAATAAAAACCACGTTATTACTAATATCATTGCTGTATTCAGTTACACAACTGATCATCACGGCACACTTTTCTCCCACAAGTCCAGACTCACATGTCTCTCCTAATGGCAATATTAACACGCTTCATTGTCTTAACAAAAGGAACAAAGACACTTTCATTAAATCACTTGATGATAAAACTACAGACAGAAATTAAAGTTCTCTTCAAGTAACATATGTATTATTTACTCGGCCATTTTCATTAGAAGTTTCTGCTCTATTAGGAATTCTGTAGCTATTTAACAACTTAAGTTTGCATCTCTTTGTAAAGCCCTTTGTGAATTCTTTCCGCAAAAAGCGCGACATAAATCAACTTTATTATTATTATCATTATCTTACCCTTATTGTCGTCAGCTCTGACTCTTACTCCAACTTTTATGTAGTTGATTAAACTCAAGAGGAAATATAATTCAATACTGAGAAAATATTAAATATGGTTTTGCCTAATGGACTGTAACTTCTCCTTAACTTCTTTCTATATTAACTTCACCATGTTATTTTATTACCTACTTGACATTTAAACCTATCAACCTTCATTAGCTAAACTAACTCCAATCCAATTTCATATCCTCTGGGAGAGTGTTTACAGCCTAACACCTTGAGAATGAATTTTAAAAAAATAATTAGTTACTGCAAACACAGATCTCTGTTCATGAAAACAAACATTCATAAGAGTCTACTTCCCCTAAAGGTGAAAGGTTGTCTTGTCTTCACAGATTAGTTTACAGACTCGGAAAAGCTCTTTGAATTCATAAGTGGCTAAAGCAGGGTATGTTTATGAATATGTATGAGTGGTGTGTTCATAATATGTTTGTTTCCATTTGTAACATTAGCTGGTAGTAAAAGGTGACTTTGACTTGAGCTTAGAGTGTTTTTCCACAGTCCTTAAATGTTAAATTGTCTGCGTATGTCTGATGTACAGTTATTTTAAGCGTATAAATAGATTTATATTTCAGTAGGCAGTACCTATCTATAATAGAAATATCCCTTCCTTTATTACCAAATAGGAAAAGTGCCTGACTCGAGCATTAGGCAAATGAATAAATTATCAGGATAAAGCTCACTGGTATGATGTACAGTACATTCACACATTTGTGCTTTCATGGCTGATTTAGTGTAATAAAGGTTGGCATGGATACAGCGAGAGGCCACATATTGCATTAGTAATTGTTTGTCCTTGGTATTATTCCCTCCAATGAATAATGAATGATGATTATACATGAAATAGCTCTGTTGCACACTGTCCTTTCTTTCTTCTAGTATAGACTCGGCTTGTGAGGAATAAATCTTTGATGATGTGTTGTAAGTTCTTCCAACATCTCACTATTCGACCAGTGCTACCTTACTGTGCTAGCAGTGATGACAGACTTACCCTCAGGCGCATCAGCATCACAGATCCTCGTAGTGCCAAAAGTAGCATTCCCAGATGTAGGACCTGCTGAGGGCATCTGGCTCTGATAAAAAGCAAGATACATTTATCAGTTTAGCCCAAAAAAAAACTACAACTATTTCTTCTAGGCTAGACCCTCAAAGAATTATAAATAATATTCAATACTAGACAGGAAAAAAACACTCCACGGTATCAGCGTTTCACTTCTAAATGATGACTTTTTATATTTTAAAAGAAACAAAAGCAAAATGTTTGGGATTTGACATTATATTAGAGTGGAGAAACATAGAAAATAATTCTCACGAAAAATGTCCAAATCACAAAATCGAGATTATTCCACTGAAAATGTTGCTTGCTCTACAAAAAAAAATCTAAATGCAACCTGTTAGCATCTAATAGTATATTAACTGTGAATGTGCTTTTCCAGTTGTGTATGGTTTATAAAATATAGTTTCGCTGAAAAAATAAACTTACCTAGAAAAAAAAAAACATGTTTATCTTTAGATCATATAGCGAGAAAACTATGAGCTCTGTTAAGTTTTTTGTGGTTATATCTGATAAAGGTTTGATTGTGACAGTACACATTTGTAGGAATGTGTAGAAAATTACCACAATAAGTGTATGCTTAAAATTAAATAAAGTTATTAACAGTGAATGTGTTAAATACAACACAAGTGCTATCCTAAATCTGACCCACTTATGTGAAAAAATTGAACACTGTGCAGTTTAAACACATCCTATATAGAGATAATATATAGATCTTTTTACTCTATAGAACACACAGACAGCAGGTAAAATGCTTGAGTCTATACGTTTCTGTTTATTGTACACCGTTCTTAATAATCATTACGTAAACATCACTTGTATAAATGTCATTTTTTTTAAATACACTATAGGTGGTAAGGCGGCATTCATTCTATTTCTAGTATAAGGAACTGTTTTCAAGCACAGTAGTTCATTTTAATTATGCTGTTGTTGTGGAAAAAGATTTTCCGAGACAAAGAATAGTAATAATGGTATATCCAAACCACATGCACACACCCACACAGACAGCGATAGTGGGAGACAGAGAGAGAGGGGGAGAGAGAAGGAGAGCCGATGCTGCAGTACATCAGATCACAAAGAGGGTGGACTGTCAAACAACAGATCCACACAGTAATAGCCACATAGTCTAACATAGATAGACAGAATGCAAAAAGAACAAGTGCCTAAAAGCCCCGCTACCAGCCCTTAGAGACCATGATGCTGCCTACACCGAGCTGGACCAAAGTGGTTTAAGCCCACTGACTGACTGACACTGCCATCGTTAGAGCCTTGTTGTCAGTCAGTGCAAGGTCTCCTCAAAAAGATTAAAAGTGTGGGATATGGATGCATAACATATACATGTCTGCTCACCTGTACAAGATATTTCTGGCTGCCATACATGACATACTGCGGAGCTAGGCTGTAGATCATGTAGCTGGTGTGGAGAACAATCAATAGAAGAATCATACAGAGGAAGAGAAGAGCTTGGGGACGGGTTCTCTTAGGTCTTATTTTGTAAAGCTGCAAGAAAAAAAAAGAAAAGAAAAGGTCAATCAAATGACTGTTTGTACGTGCAAACAAGATAAGATAGAAGAGGCCCTTTTGCTTACCCTTATCCAAAAGAACCAGATGCCCATGTTGCGAATCCCAGCCATGGATGTGAACACAAAGTACATGGTGATGACTGTGATCAGGATATAATCCAAAGGAAAAACCTATGATTCCGAGCACAGAGGTCAGATATATTACGTAAACAAGTGACAAATAAAGTCATAATTGCTTTCCGGGGGCCAAACATTCAGGCTCTCTAGGATGCTTGAAGCTGTTAATGAGCAGCTATTATCAATACCGCTTGGTTTGGGCCAATTAATGTGCCTAAATACAGAGCAAACAACGTGCGTTTAACGGCAACTGAGTTCTTGACTTTATGCAAAGGACAGGCCCGGCATATATAAATAATCTTTTAATCAGTGCAGCAATAAGACAAGGACCGCATACATATACTTAACATGACATACGCATCAAATGTGTTCTTTATACTGACATGTTATTATGGTTTAACCTGAAATGGTAATTATGGTTTGTCCTACTCTTTGTATGGTTCACTTAATTCCTTAAATACCAAGGTCATACTTCTGAACACTGGCCTTAGACATTTAATCAATGCCACTGTCTATGAAGCAATTCTTTAATGGTCTGAGCTGTCAGTCATTTTTTTCTAGAATTTCTCCTGCAGAATACTAAGTCCGGCTGAGGATCTTCTGTTGAGTTTCCAGACATGTAATACCGAACTGGAAAACTAAAGGAGTGGCAGTGATTTGATGTTTTGTCAATCTCAATATCTCACATTTGTAAGGGTTTAAAGATAGGTTCAGTCATTCAACACAATGTCTAGGTTTACCGGCTCCACTACTCTGCTGCTGCTGCAAAAAATAGCAAATATCAGTGAACTGGATTGGAAGAAAAAGTAAATTTGGTAAGTTCCAAGTCTTGAGAGTCTCTTAAACCATTCAAATCTTTTGAATAGGAAAGAGTAATGTAGCAAACAATAAAACTGGCCAGTGAAAGTGGATTCAATTAAATAGGTTGTTTTGCTTTAAATTATCTTTTTGACGAATAAAGATTATTATAATAGATTTAAAAATAATTAATATAATATATGCACTAGGTAGCACATTCAAAACACACTCAGTCCCAGACACTTCAGTAAGTTAATAAGGATTTGATTATTTAGATACAATTAAAGATGCAAGGAGAGAAAACAAACACATTCTGATGATTTAGATAACTAGCATCTAGCTCTGAGTTTCTATGAATTTCTAAGTTTTACAATACTTTAATCTCTCCTTTTGAGGAAAGATTTAACAACATATTTGCATTTTTATCTTTGTCAGTGTTCGGTTATCTATTAATGGAGACTTTGAGTGTTTGTACACAAGGCAAACACTCTAAATAAAAGAACTATTGATACTGAACACTTCATGAGTTTTAGCTTATTCATATTCATCTTGTATTTACTGGATGTACTTTTACACCATTTCCATCATCAAATCTGTACAATGAACTCTGAAAAACTACAAATAACCACCTCCTGAAGAGAGCACAGGGGAGCAAATGTAAAAGAGGCAATCACAATCACTGTAATTCCTCTCAGTTGAGCCTTAAAAGCATCATTTGGATGGTTACGCTACAAAGAGCCTAGTGGTGTTGAGTAGAGATTATGATAATCATTATGTTTTACAAAGGTAGGGCTACAGCACTGAACTATGGTGTACTGCATGCTGTTGTTTTTTGCTCAGCATTTAACAGTTTCATCTAATTACTATTATAGACGTTAATGGATTTTTTACTCACTTTAAAATAAAGCTGTCATTATAGTCAATTCTCTTGTGCAGGTGAACAAAGGGCACATGCAATGAAGAAATATGTACAATTTCATTATCAATTTTTTTAGTTGACTTTTTAATGCCGAAGGAAAGACACTGAACTGTCCTTTGTGAGAGTCATTTGAACATATACCATAACGTTTGCTTTTAAAACCTATTCAGAGACCAGATGGAGTGTGACTCATCTATTATATCTGCTTTTGTACGTGAAGTGTCACTATAGTGCCAGTAAATTGAAGCACACACACTTACACATGGGAAATGACAGGGTACTCACAGGTTGTAAGGCTAACAGGAGTTCATTCAGAGGGTTGGTTAGGTTGGTGCCAAAGACTATGAACCCAGAGCTGATTCCAGCTGAGTGGAGAGCTTTATCCAAACTGTCACCAAGACAAAAAAAAAACAAAATGAAAAAAGACCCACATTAATACTGATTTTACACATTTCATAAATTCTCCACACATCCTGTTATTACGCAGATTTATAAGCTGACCATTAGACTGTGAAATGACACAGATCACTTACTTTGAAATGAACAGGGCAACAGTGAACAGCAGCGCCACCAGAATAAAGAAAACCCCCAGCAATATCTGCATGAAAAATCAAACAAGTAAAATACAAGAGAGAATGGTTGACTACAATATCACACAGTTGTATAAATGTATGCGTAGCCACAATCCAAACAAAAGGAAAAGGAACTAGCATATCCATCTACTGGGTCAACAAATATAACCTTCCTGTCATGTCTCTCATGAAGGAGAGCCATATGGCATGGCCTGGCATTTTGGCAGTGATGCCTAAGGTGACAAAAAGAACCAATGGCACAGCCCAGACAGAGCAGGGAGGTTGCAACCAGGGAGGCAAAGGAAGGGTAGGAGCCAAGACAACAATAAAAACAGCAACATCAAGGGGGGCTATGTTACTGAAATGATTTGTTTAAACCAATGTAAAGAAAAAAGCCTGTGTGTAGTGCATGGTGAACTGACAATGATCAGACCATATTATTTATCACTGAGCAAAGAAATGGCTAACAGTTAAAAAAAACATCTTATTAGTGCTGCCATGATATGAATATAATTAGATAAAAATTAGGGTGGTCAAAATTAATGCATCAACACAGGTTAATGCATCATCATGATTAATCTGATTAAAAATTTTAACGCAATTAACCCATCTGCAGCGTAGAATGATTCTGAACATCTCTGCCACTGCATTTCGGGCAGTTTGTCTAAGTTGAGTTTGCATCATCATGTGCAAGTGGGCAGTTGATCCAGTAGTGGCAGACAGAAGAACCAACCAATAAAGATGGAAGACACTAAATAGCACGTTGGCCTCTGGATGGAAATATGAGGACAAACAAACCCAAAACGGTACAGTCGACCGACATAAAGTATTATGCACACTCTGCAGGAAGGAGTTTTCTTTTCACCCAGGCACTTCCAGCTTAAAATACCACATTAATGCAATGCATATGTAAGTCAGGGATTCTGCTAGCACTTCAGCTAATGTGTCGCTCAGCTTACAACAAACACGTTAAGTGCATATATATTCCCGTCATTCTTCAGTCTGTTTGGTCGTGCAAAATGAAACACAATTAATAAAGATTAAAAATGAATGATATTCAATCATGATTAATCAAAATTAATCCACAGCAGCCCTGTGATTAATGTGATTAAACATTTTAATCGTTTGACAGCACTATTAAAAATACATGGCTGAACAAATGAGAGAAAAAAACAATGATACTAATCTACTGGTTAACCTATCCTTAGAACTAGTCAAACCACAAAAGCAAAAGAAAAGCTCCTAAAATAGTACATTATTTTCTAATGCCAACTACTTTATTACTTTGTATTTAACTGTACATCCTTACAAAGTTCAGACAGGGGGTACTTAAACATCTTAACTAAAAAACGTAAAGTATTTTCTAAAGAGGTACTATAATATTAATAATATCTATGCAGAATGTTGAATAACTACCTATTTTCCTTCATTTCATGATCACATCAAAACCCAGTAAGTATTTTGCCCAGGTTTGAAGCCTTTTTTTCTCTTTTTTTTCTTTTTCTTTTTTCACCTGTAAATGTTTCAGATGCTTAATAAGTCATTTCCCTCACTGCCAGAATGGATATAAAGAGGACAGCATGTGTTAAAGAAACAGTGGTGCCACTGCTCTAGAGAAGCCACAATCATTTGGCTTATCACTCTACACCAGTGCCTGAGTATACAGTAAATAAATCTCCCAACTCATTACTGCTTAAATTTGAGTCTGGGGACTGTCATTAGCAGCAACCCCCTTGGTTAAAGACAAACTGTTACAGACAGTGGTTTCAAATGTTTGTGCATTCCTGCAGTGCTGCAAAATACTGGAAAATGAATAGCAGTGGGAATGGAAATAGTCAACTCAGAGAATGATATTGGAACTCATGGTGGCCTTATCATAGAAAATGTGTTTTAAACTAAGGGACCTTATTTTAACTCTGCATTCCCATGTCATGTATGGATGCACAAAAGTTCTTATCGTGCACACATGCTCTCATGTTTACGTAACTATAGTTTATACTATTCACTGGGGTCAGGAGATAAAAAATACAAATCCACGGAGGAGGTGAATATTGCAGTGAATAATTGCAGCAGTTTTTAAACTTGTCCTATCAATCTTCTTGTTTAATCTTTTGTTCAACAGCCAAAGCAGAAAATGCAGGAGGAGGGAAATAATATATAGTCTATGAAGGGTAAAAGGCCACAGCCGAATATACAGCAGAATATATGACCATAAATATGCTGCCAATGATTCGTCATCTGCCTATTTATGCTGAATTTTAATTCATATGGATACCGTGTTTTCTAATCAGCTGAATTACTCAGATAATCACAATAATTATGCAAAAACGTGCTGGGAGCACCTCCAGCAGCATCGTTATTTTAGGGACCGGGGTGTAATATATATTTGCATCTAGCGGAGAAGTTGCAGATTGCAACCAACAAAGCTAAATACCCCCTCCTCTCCCTCCCCTAAAATAACAGCAAGAAATGTGTATGGACCTTGTTAAAGTCAGCATTTGGATTGTGTGTTCTGGCCGATTTAGTTAAGGGGATATTAACTCCGATCCCCACTCAGTATAGTAGGTGATGGTAATGTACCTTAACACTGGAAATCTGCTGCTATAAAACAAAAAGAGAGAAGAGTACAGTATGCTATAGCAGAAACATGAAAGTGCTACATGATGGAATTTCTAGAGGAGATGAGCTCCATCTATAAATACAAAAGGGTCATTCTAAGGAAGACCTCGACAATCTGGTGGAGACGATCATATGATGCTCTTCTGAGATAAAAATCAAGATACAAGATCTGAATCACAATTTTCTCACTCTTCCTTTCTTCCCTTTCTTTCTCTGGTGTCTGGAAGATACAAACCCATATGAGCCTTTGCCATATGTTCGGGCAACATTCTTTGTAAAATACCATAAATAAACTGACAAACAGACCATTTAAAATGAATGTTTGCTGAGTAGCTTTGATGGTACTGTTATTTTTTTTTTTAATGACAAAAGTCAGTATGATCCCTCTGAAAAGTAGATCATGGGACAAATTAAGGTCAACCATGATCTACGATTGTGAGATTACCCAGCTCTATTCTAAGGTAACAAAAACATAATGGTTCATATTTTATGGAACCATAATTATGAATATTTAGTTCCATTTCTCCAATTAGATCCTCCTAAACCCCCAAGACACCGGACCTTATCCACAGAGACGTACAATGTATGTGCAATAAAGCAAACCTTATTCTACTGTTCAGACCATTACTGCATTTAACATGGGAGTTGAATTACACCAACAGCTGAATAATAACCGAATAGATCTCACTGAGACACATGGCTCTATTTGCTTCTTCCTGAGCAAAGTGTAGCTTCACCAAATGAAGCATTGGTTGCCTTGACTGGGCCAGTGTAAATCTTGGTGCGCAGAGGTAGTGCTGTGATGGAAGTCCTGGACAAGTATATTTACAGTGTCCATATATTGGTGGCAGAACCCAGAAAAAGTAAAATCAAAGACAAGTTTGTGGTTGCTTTGGTTTATCTCTGGGGATCCATGAGACCTACCTGAGAAATGTGAGACTCCCTGAGAGACTTGAGAGTAAATTAGGTGAAGAGACTACCCGTGGGAATCATGTAAATATGCGGTTGTGTAAAGTAGAACTAAAAGTAAATCTAGAGCAGTCCAGATTAGAACTTGAGCACAAAGAAACAGTTGGAGAAGAACGTGTTGGAGGTGGAAGATATCAACAAAGGTATGCTACTTAACCAAAAATAATTTTAGAGTAAAGAAAAAAGTGGAGGCACTAACAGAATAAATGAATGAAAAAATAAATGAAGAGAAAATTAATGCTTCATAATTATAACAAAACAGTGATAACGTGCTGACTAGTTTAATAAAATTCAGGCCTTACATAGTGCTATATAAAATAGTACAGTCTAAATTATTATTATTATTATTATTTTCTAACACGTCAAATATCCAGACACCAAATGGTTCAATTGTTCAATGGTACATCAGAAGTTATAAACAGAACTTCAAGGATTTTGCTTTTAGAGTGAAAAAAAAAAAAAAATACAGCACATACACACAACATGCAATGTAATGTACTTGTATGAGTGGAACCAATCCCTTAATGTAGACTCACCTTGAAAGGTCTGAGAGCACTACCCACTTTGGTGCAGCAGTTTCTCTCTGCAATTTCCAGGTGTCTACCCCTGCGTCGGAGAACCTGCAGTTTACCCTCCAGCTCCTGCAGGTTGTGTCTGTCTCTAGAGGACAGTGGACGTCCATCTTTACACTGGGGAAAATCAACAAATGCCCGAATTAGCAAGTGAATACGTATTGTTACTATAGACAATAGTGTTATAGGGGTATTTGACTATATTATGTAAAAAATGACCTTTTAAAAATATAATTAACATGAGCCTGGTGGAAAATTATTACATGAGTAGGAAATAAAAATTGAAGGTATGATGTATCTGCCCCTAAGTACAGGAAGTAATACCATCACCTACTGTGCAGGAGTATAGTAAATTATATTATTTACTGTTGGTACACCTTCAGGCTCAAAAACACTTTCATGTGCACATGTAACCTTCGTAACATTCACTCCAGGTTTTCAGACAAAGGAGGAATTAATGTTCACATTGCCAGTAACAACTAATAGCAACAACTAGATGTCTTTTTGTGTACCCTATGCATTTTCCTGTTTTTTTTTCTGTCTACATTTGAGAGGTGAGTTGATAAGGAAAATGCTAACCATCCATAATTGCAAGCAAATACAGTGGGGCAAGAAAGAGAGATAAGAAGGAAGGGGCTGATCAGCTGGAGGCTACACATGTGTACCTTTCAGTGAATGCACAGTTAGACATTTAGTCTTGATTACACTGAAGTGTGAAAAAAAGTAACAACCTGTCTTTCTGTGAGACCCACCTTGGATTTCAGATTTTCTATCTGGTGTTCAACATCATCAATGTCCTCTGTGTTCTCCAGCCGTTCATACGCCACACTGCGCGTGCCCTTTATCAGATTCAAAGGCAGCACAGACATACCGTATGCCTGAAAGACAGTACGACATTACTATTGTAATTACACATTATTTTCAGACTGAGATGGCACATATGGCACGTGCATCCACCCACACATTCCCCTCACCCTGCCTGATGACAAACCTATCACAATGTGAAACATGACAAGAGTTAAATGAGGCTAAGCTAACACAAACACACAAATCATATAGTTCCTGGCCTCCTAGGCAATGTCATTCTTGAGAGAGGAAAAAAGATTAAAATGGTGGGATCTATAATTGTGCTGAGGTTTATTGGTGAGTTTGCTGCAACCATTTTGTGTGGATATCACTGCCTTATATCACCCTGATGCAATTTACAGCTTAACAGTGCCCCCATGTGACAGCACTATCCTCCATCCAGGATTTGATTAAATTTTTATAAGTAGATTTTTTAGGGGGTAGACAAAAATCTGGGTTAGAAGAGGGGGCATCAAGGTGCCATCAATGTTGAATGAAATGCATTTGAAGCTCCACACATGGACACTGTTTCTTTTTCTCTTAGATGTAAATAAAGTGAAAAATGAATAATCAATGACAGGAAGACATTCAGAGAGACACACTCAGACACAGGCAGAGACAGTAAGAGCAATGGAAGGAAATTATTCAAAAGGCACCTTTAACTGTTAGTGGACTACAATCTACTAAGGGGAAATTTAATTAAAAATGAGGGACATCTCCAATTCTACAAAAACAAAGAAATCAATACAAATAAAAAAAAAAGGAAACTAAACAGCAGCAGGCTGATACTATCTTACCGCCCTTGCTATCTTGCTTTACCAACTTGAAGAAATGGCATTTTATGAGTTTATAATAAAACAAAGGGCCTTCTGTGTGAAGATACTTTCCGCCGTGTCAAAAGATTGTGCCCTCTTTCCTCTATTTTTCAAGTGTAGAAACGTCAGAGTCTATATTTTTCTGAAACAACTTTTACTAGTTTCTGAGTGTTAGGTAGCATTAAGAGAGTCGCATGGGATACTAAGTCAGGCTAGACTATTATTAGTCTCTGCTGTGGATCTCTGCTACGGGCAAATGTCGCCTCCTGCAATGAATCATGGAGCTCTTAAGGCCGGAGCATGTCCCGAATATCAAACACACTCATAAAAGGAAAACCTGTCCCAGATCCCAAGAGAAACATTTCCCTTCCCCTCGAATGTGCAACTGCATGAGAGAAATATAAAAGAAAAAAGAAAAAAGAAAAAGAAAAAGAAAAAAAAACACAGGTGTCCCTCTGCTGGAACGTACAATTTTAGTTCCTGCATAATCATGCAAGCTCATTAAAGTTATTTTAAAACCCACTATGGTCAATAATAACCAGAAATAGCTTACATCAGGGTGGTTGGGAGTGTGTGTGTGTGTGTGTGTGTGTGTGTGTGTGTGTGTGTGTGTGTGT
>JAPTYQ010000008.1:11410721-11426736 GCA_029814465.1 Ostorhinchus cyanosoma
AGGCAGTAAAAGAGCCGTGACAAAGGTGGAATCATGATCCCAGAACGCTACGTAAAAGGATCACCTCTTGTTCTGCAACCAAGGTGTGAGTTTTGATTATGTCACCCTTGTGCCGGGAGAATTAAAAAATTTGCGTGGGCCATGTACAGTAAACAAATATATCAGCGCGACCAGAAAGTTGTTGAAAAGGGGAGACATCGAGATCTGTGAGCTGTTGTCATTTTGGGCGGAGGACTCTATCCATGCTTGGGGTATCAAGTTATACGTCATGCAATACACCAAAGCTGTTGTACCAAAGATGTCAATATATGAGAATGTAGAGAAATTAACTGAACATATCCACACCATCAGATTTATGTCACCACTAGAGGGAGTAGTGAGTCACTCCGTCAGTCTCACATGGTGAGGAAAACTATTGCCATGGAGCCTTTGACCAAACCATCAGAAAGTGACCAGATGGGATGAGAAGCACTAAGAAATAACATTTGGAGTCATAGAAAGTGTTTGTTTTTGGTTTTTTGCCCATCACTGAACACAGTTCTAAATGAAAAGAATGGAGTTTGATGCTAAAATCACACTGTTTCTTCTGTACAGGTGAGTTCGATTATGAGGATTAAGAAGCTAGAAAGTTAATATGTGATGTTTTTAAGTTTGCTAATGTTGTTTTTTGATCCATGGTTCAGAATAAACTCACACTTCTAAACTTGTTTGGATGATTCCAAACAGATCTTTAGTGTAGCTACTAACACAAATAGTACAGAAAATGGAGGTGATTTGTTATTTTACTGTGTCTAAAAACAGAGCTAAAGTACCAAAGCTCTAATGTAAAATGTCACTTGATGGAGCAGGTACATATAATAAGAATAGTGTTATTTTGACTGTTAAAGTGACTGGTTAAGTTATGTGTTCTGGTACACCACTTCCTCTTACTGTTTAGATTATTGAATATCAATTCTACATATTACCCCTTTAAGAATATTATGTATTGTATATTGTATGTATTTTTAAACCTCAGTATGCATGAATAACAAACTTTAATTAACCATCAATACATTAAAAGAAAACATTCACCTATTCACTACTGAGGCTTAGCTAGTTAGAGTCTTCAGGTTGGTGAATAGGTGTAGAGATACATAGGATTTATAGTTCATTGTAACACAGCTGAGATTGCTTTGCTGCTTTAAAATATAATAACGACAAGCGGCTAAATAATTTAGCTGCACTAAAGCTTCCATCTATGGCTTCAAACAAAGCCCAATAACAAAGTTCGAAGCTTTAAACTTAAGTTGAAAGGTACATGGTGGGAGGAATATAAAATACAGAAGTCAAGGGAATTCTGTGGGAGAATCCTTAAACGAGAACATCTCCCCTGGTTCTCAGAGACCCCATTTTCCCAGGTCAATCACAATGCCTGTGATAAGATCAACAGACATTAATCTTTTCAACATTAGTTAGCGTCAGCATGTTATACTGGCAATTTAGGAGAAAGAGAAAAGTCAGTACACAGGGGGCTGAGCCATGACAGTCAATACGCTGGCTGAGCTTTTAAATGATGTCAAAGGACTCCACATGATGCATGAGTTTTGGGACCAGGCTGATGAAGCTCATGTCATCCCTGCTGGGTGCATTCAGTTACGGTGATTGTATAGAAGGAATATGGATGGGCCAGTATTCAACGTTAAGTGAAAGGAAGTGAACATATCTGCAGAAATGCATTATTGGATAAATGACTTATAACAAAATTAAAGAATAGTATCTGTTGAAACTAAATTAATCCATTAAGATGCCCTATATTTAATATATATTGACAAAAACAAGAAAAATAGAGTCACTAGTAGTGGGGTTAATCAATAACTTATTTACTAAACAATGCTTTGTGACTACACCATTAAAACAGAGGACAGTAGTTCATTTTACAATGTAGCTCTGGTGTGGTTTATGTGTAACAGAGAAAGGGTCAAGCAGACCCGAAAAGCAATGAAAGCTGTAACTTGCTTCACTGTGTATTAACTTTAAGTGCACAAAGGCTGCAGTGTTATATACTGTTTATATCACAGAGTTTTAAGTATTAAAGGCGGATGGCTACTTCTGTACAAACAGTTGTGATAAATTAGCCGGGAGTCACAGATATTTCTGCTGCTTATGGAACCCGTCGCTTACATTCCATTAAGTTAATCAGGCATAATAGTAACACAGAGAAAAGAAAGATAAATCACGCAGCTCTTTGCAAATATGGATAGGTTGCCACCAAGAGGAATTTTGCGGCTTGTAGATAAGGTAGAGAAAAGAAAGTAAACAAAGCAGATAAAAGGATAAAAAAAAAAATGAGTCAAAGGGGGATTCAGTATTTGTGTCTACGTGAGTAAAATGAGGAGGGGCAGTTGCGTTGCCTAAAGGGGTCATTTCTAGATTGACTTCATCAAAACAAGGAAACAAATATTCACTAAAAGCGTTGATTTCCACAGGGCATTCGCTAAATCCATCGCAACATGGGATCAGTGCAAATCTGTAGACACCCCCCTTTTCAAAAATGTACTAAGCAATTATCTCCTTTTTAAAGAGTTTGAGAAACACGGTGAGAAAACTGTTAATAAAGTCCCAGCTGAGATGGATTTTAGATCCTAAAGGGAGATTGGTTCTATAGTTTTCTTGACCTGGTTGTATATTATTCATTAAGACCTCCACATTCAATTGTTGTTTAATTTGTCAAATGGGGCTCTGTGAGCTTAACAGAAAGTGGATAGATTGGGGTTGGCTGTCAGTTTTACTCTCACTCCCTCGGTTGATACCCGAGTAGATTTTTATTTTTTCCCCAAACAGGCTCCATTCTGTGTTCCCTAATACCAGTGCCACCAGCTCCACAGAATATTTACAGTCTAGTTACCAAGATAAGAGCAGTGAAAAATGGACAACATTAACAAATGTTACAGCACAGTCAATTTTTCTGATCGAGGAAAAATGAAAAACTGCAGAACGCTGAGGGAATCAAAATATAGGCATATATTAATGGACACTGGGGTAGATCTATATATATATATAAATAGACAGCAGATAAGTGGCTGATAAGTCAGTACAGGGTGCACATATATCATGCTAAAGTCTCGGGTGCGCAGGTGAAAGACAGCCGTCTGAGCAATTTGAGCAATTGAATGCCAGAGCTCTTGAATCACAAGGCATTACTAATACTGATAGACCACTCCATCACAAGGTACATCTGAACCAAAATAGTTACAACTATTTGTACATAGAAAACTTTGAAACTACACAGAATATTAGGTCAACATAAATTTAACTACACTTAAAAACATGCAATTAAACAAAACATATTTGCTAAAAACTACATGCCAGATAAATGACCCTGATACAGAAATTATTCCAATAACAAAAAAAAAAATCTAATTTAAATGTCAGATGTTTCACAAACACATGACCCTATCCAGCAACCAAGATTTGGATACCATCCCATTGGATGATTTACAAATCAGGAGCCGTAATTACTGAGCAGACATTGCAACACTGAAGACATTCAATTACATTAACTCATTTCAGGTCCCAACTCACCGTGTAAGTGATCACAGCCAGCATGCCGATCAAGGTCAAGGAGCTGATGGAGAACGACAGAGCAAGTAGACCATCTGCAAGTGGAAATACAGCAAAGCCATTAGAGACTTGATCTTGACGTCTGACAGAGGTCTGACATCTATGGAGTCCTGGGTGTATGGCTTTGGCAGAATCTCAGCCAGCTGTTTGTTTTTCAGATTCAATGTTAAATGTCTATTGTAGAAACGGCCCCAACTGAGCAACTATGAAACTCACACCTAAAACACTTACAACATTTAAGATATCTATGTGTCACTGCAGCTCCTTTGTAGACAATGCACTGGTAAACTTAAATGAGGACCATTCAACCTGTTAGAGTTTCTTTTACACCCCTTCTTTCTCCAGTGCATGTAATTCAAAGGGACCAAGGGTGTTGAGACAAAATTACCATGATGCATTGAGCCAAAATTGCTGCTGCCAGCTTAAGGCTGGTTTAGTGAGGATGCAAAATACAAATGAGCAAGCCCATTTTAACTGCTCTCAGTCAGCTAGTATTTTGGAATGGAAGCAATCTTCCTCTTCGATCAGTACAGTCCATGGGGGTGGCAATAATTACAAATAATGAAGGCAAGTTTCACCAATTCAGCCAGAGAACTGATTAGTTATTATTACACCACTAAGGTGAGTTGTCCTTAGTAACCTTCTGAATAATAATAAAATAACATTATTTCTGAGATATGGGGGGTGTAAAGGTCATTTTACTCATCCCTGTTAGCAGTCCTCAGCCAGTGAACACAGTTGTGTCACATTTTCTGCTTCTCTTGAGGACCTTTGTCATGTCTGAGGCAACAATCATAACAATGTCATTGTGATTTTATAAGGACGGTCACATCTTAGGCAAACAAAGTTGAGGCAAGGATTCTGAGAAATATTTATGTTACATTGGGTCAAACAAAATCATAATGTTGGTTATATTATTGGAAGTAAAACAAACATTTTTTTTTTTATGTGAGCCAATAAAGGGAATTTAGAATGCTATGCCATCTACTCATTTAAGCTTTTAACCAGTTGTTCTTTCATATGTCCCTCACCATCGACATGCACTGCTACATCACCATATCACCAAATAGTAAGCTTTTATCTTGTATCTTAAATCCAGCTAATAAAGTTTATTTGATTGTCATCTGTTGGTATTTTTTTTATTGTATAGTAATGGGTTACTAAATTATGTATGTGTCGGAAAATTTAAAAAAAATATATTGTAAGAAATCCTAGGAATTTGTAAAATTACTTTTTTTTTGGTAAAAAAAAACTACATAAGAAATAGTTGGCACAGTATGGAAATTGAAAATTATGACAGTGACACTATAATTTACATTGGTATTTTACTGTGGACACTATAAAAACAAAATAATTCATGATCATCACGATTAAAATCACCTGTTCTAAATCACACTGTTATTGTATTATGTTAAATCATTACTAGCCCTAAACTGTCAGCATCCAAACCTTTCTTGAATATTTTGCCTCCTAAATATCAGGGACTGATGTATATTCACACATTAAATGATGCAGACCAGACAAAAGATGGCATATGTTGCATTGAAACAAGTGAAAGTAAGTTTTAATATCACCATTTCCTTTTTTTATTTTTTACTTTTGCATTATTCATACTTTTCAACTCTTTTTTTCTCTTTAGGGTTGTAGTATCTTAAGTGACTGCACCCCTGTCAACACAGTCTATTTTTGAAGTGCAAGTCTATGTTCTAGAAGTCAAAAAGGGATGGGGGGGATGAACATGGATCAGGAACAGGAGCTGTGTGACTGTTGTCATTTTATACGCTGATCAAAATCCATGTTTAAACAGCTGGATCTTTCAATGTATGTAAGTTAAGACGATGCATGTCGCCTTTGATTGAAGCGGAAAGGGGACCACCCATCAGGAAAGGGCAACAGTAGGTGTCACACCAGCTGTCAGAGCTGGAGCTAGAAGACAGGGATTGATGAAGAGACTGATAGGCTCCCTCCCCTGTCACGATCCCACCTGTCATAAGGTTCCACGTAAAAAGCAACACAGTTGTCCCTTTAAAAATATCCCACATCCTCACAGCAGCAACTTCATGATGCTCAGCCCACCTGTCAGCGTGGGCATTGGTGGCTCTCAGCTTGCCTTTCTCCTTTCTCCTTGACAGCGATGTGTTTGATTGGGAATATTAAGTCATTATCCAGGGCATGTATAATTTGCACTGTTTATAACATTTATCACTTTCTTTTAGAGACATTTCACAAGCAGCAGGACAAAGAGGTGTAAAATGGAGATAAATTATATACCTGCTGTCTATTGTATTGCACAGAAAAAGAAAACTTTGAAGTCTGACAGCTGGGCTGAACATTTACATCTGAATGCATGTTTCTCTCTCCCAAGTGTTTCAATGTGGTTGTGTTGCTTTTGTTTAATGGTGAGCTTGGTAAAAGAGACAATGGCTCCATGTTCTGCACGGAGCAACATTCTGTCCATGAACCCTACACAAAGCACAGGATAGATGTTTGCTGCCACTCTTCTTGGTTTTCTGAGCAGATTTTCCGGGGCTTAAACAGAGGGAATATTGTCTATTATCGGTACTGCTTCCACATCTGTACAGCTTCGATTCCAACAGCTATGGAATGAGGTAGCTCTTATCTGGCTCTGCATATAGGTCTTCAGGCTTGTGTGCATACAAAAGACTTGTACAGAGAAGTGTTTATTAAAGACACCTTTCTGTACAAAGAGCTCCTTTAGCAATCTCACTCAGCTTCTGTAGAATGACAGAATTACCAAAAGGTCAAAGGAAGCAGTTCTATGTTAAACAAATGGAATAATGTATACTTAAATCTCCACATTTTCCAGAATGTGTACATGCAGAGACAAATTATATTATCTATCGAAACAGCAAGAAAGGTTGATGAGCTGTCAATTTTTCATTCCAACAGTTCTATATCTTAGACAGATCATTGCTTTGTCCCATGTTCAGAATAAAATCAACTAAAGCTGTGTAAACCTCTCCTGATGTAGCTTTGACATTCTGAAATTATAGGATTTATAAACTTGCCAAAATATAGTTCTCCAAATGTTTTCACATATTGTAACAATTATGCATACAGTTCCACTCCAGTGCAGTGCAATATTTCAACCATAATTCCCTCTTGAGTGAATCAAGTGACAGATGTCCGATCCTAAATTTGGATTTCTAACGCTCAATTCAGATTAAGACACAAACTGTGAAGAGGAAAAAAACATGGACATTTATTGGTTCAGTGTGTAATGTTTAGTGCAATCTAGTGGTGAAGGTGCATACTGCAATCCACTGAGTACCCTCACACCACCCTAATCCACACACCACAGTGGGGTGGAAAAAAAGAAGGTGCTAGGCCCTCCCTGTTTGGGGACGTTATTTCTGGTCCAAGTTCAAACATAGTAATGAAATTAGAGCAACTTATTAATGTTTTCACACCCACTATGAAAAGGAAAAATGAAGAAGAAGCTGTCTTTTTGGATTTCGGAGCATGTCTTCAGAAGATCATACATCAGTGAAAACATAAATATGAGTATCCTTTCAGTTTTTTTGCAATTAAATAACTGTAAAAAGATAATTATGAATATTATATTTCAAAAATACCCATTGCAAACCTCCTTTTGGTTTTGAAACCCTAATCAACATGCAGGTGCCTTAGCAAATCTATAACCTTTGGTAAATCAACTTTATTTTTACTGACTTAACACTCAAATGTGGCACTGAGAATGGAGATAGGTGCTACAAATTGGGAATCCCTACAGTGCAGGTTTATCCTGTTTGTTTATTTTTAATGAGCATTAGTAGCTTCTAATCTGAAATGCATTCAGGCATCACTGAAACATGGTAACAAATTTAATGTTCAAGCCACTGAAGATGCTGCATCCTTAATGAACACTTGCAACAAAGTAGTCAGCGGGGTTAGGTGGCAAAAGTGCCTTTCCTTTATGCAATTAACCTCCCATCTGGAGTGAGAAGAGATGTGGAATTAGAAAAGGGATGATCCTCGCATTTCCCTCTCAGCAGCACAGCAATTTCCCCCTGTGCCAAGGGAGGAAGGTTAGGGAGAGCATGTAGGGGTCCACTATGGTGAAGAGAGGCAGATGGTTCAACTTCCTCCTTGATCCCCACATGGCAAAAGGCCAGAGGACTGTTAGGAGTCCACATTTGGCCATGTTCCTGCATTAGCATGAGTGTAAGCAGAGGCAATGCTCAATTCAACAAGTGAAGATGCCCAAGGAGGCTGCCTTCTCCATTTTGGGATCAAGCTACAATTAACACTGAATCATTTTAACTGTGATGGTGCAGTTCCATGCATCAATGAGCTCCAGAAAACTTGAACAGAGTAACAAAGGTATGTAGTGAGGACTTGTAAAGATAGAAGAAGAGAATGAATGCACATTAATATATGATATGTTTTTTTTCTTGCATAGACAGGGAGCTGTCAGCAAATACTGTAGGAGTATACGCCATTCAAAACATATGTGTGCCCATGAGAGGTTACCAGTCTGAACATATCTTTACATGTTCACTTCAAATTAATGAAAGCAAAAGGTTGGTTTGGTTGGAACAAATGCAAATATTTCTTTACAAGTTAATATGCATGATGAAATATCCTTTCAGCAAATGTGTATTCACAAATGTCTGTTCTATCTTTGCCGTTCAAGCATGCGGTATTTAGAATTTTATAACACAAGTCAAATATACCATTTTAAAACTTATCTTGAATCAACATTCAGTACTTTTCATTTGAGGATGTCAGCCTCTGCCTGTCCATGAAAATACAATATTCTACCAATGCAATAGTATGAAAAAGAGTTTTAATTTAAGTGAATGAATGGCATAAAATAAAAAAAAAAGTGTCAAGAGAAATAGGGAGCAAATGAAAAATGATAAAAGAGTTTCACAAGGCATAACTTACGGCTACTTCCAAGTTCCTCAAATAGGTACTGTACTTTATCCCACTGAGTGGAATTCTGACTGGGTGGGGCTTCAAGTGGAACGAAGGCTCTGAAAATAAATACAGAAAAAAGAGGGGACATTGGATTATTTCTAGCTTTGTACTGTTGACTGCAGTGTCACTTCTGAATCATTAGTATAATTAAAGTGCTATGGAGCCATATGTTTCTTTCAAAAGAAATGTCTCAACAATTAAATACATGTAACACTTGATAAATGATTAAAATCATTACCAATGCTAATACAGAGTATGACATCTTTGTTGTCTTCTATTTGTAGTTTAAAGTACACAGACCACATAGTTTTTTTGTGTGAAGCATTGTTATGATGTAGATTTAAAATAAATCTAAAAGGCAGCTCACAATAGAACAGGTGAATAAGAGAAATTCTCAGTGGGTCTCATCTTCTGCTCTTGTAGCATGCGAACAGCTCCAACTGACAACAATTACACTTTATCTTTTTCATGCGCTTTCAGGTGCTTCATCTCAGTCACGTTATGCTTCATTTTAGTATTTTTGGAAAAAAGAAAAGAAAAAAAAAACACTTGACCTTAACTGCTAAATATTTTAAATGCAACATTTTTCTTTTAGTCAAAGACACTGAGCTTGGTTACATTTCACCTTCCTCTGCTTTTTACACTTGCAATTGATTTCATTCACAGGTCTACATACAAGACGGAATGGCTTGTTAAGGCAAATTATTTGCAACAGCACCTCTGAACAGGCATTGCAAACCTGCAGCACTGAAAGGTCAGGGACCATTTAAGTACTTTATGGCCTAGCCAGGATTAAAGACAACAAACAAAAGCTCTGTGACATCAAGGTAAGACCTACTGAGTGAACAGTCACCAAACAAAACTATTATGTCTCACAGTATTAGAAAAGCAGTTCAGGATAAAAGCTATTTTGTTGTTGAAAATCAAAAGGACCAAAGTAACAATTCCCAGAACAAAGTAGTAATAGTTCCAGTTCCTGGGGTAAAAAGGAGCTAAATTGCTTCTGTCTATAAAAAGTCCAAAGTTAAAAGCTGAAAGAAAGCATAGTCATGTGTCCTTTATATATCACAAATTGAGTAAGCCTTTCACCAGAACACCATTAAAAGGTTGAAAAAAAGCACATTAAATTGCATTGGTTGAACTCCCGGCATGTCACTGTCACCGCTGCAAAGAAAATCTATTATGTAGTGCAGGTGCTACTGGACACAGGCGGTATAAAACTTGTAGATAAGTGGGACATGGACGAGAATGTGCATCGCTGTAGATCTGCAGATTCAATATAAAGTGACAAAAAATATTTTATAGTGCCTCTGCATGTGCTTTATGCATTGAGGAAAAACGCAGGGCACCCAGTTTAGAACCAGAGAGACAAGAATAATACCTGCAGCATATTTAAGGAGAGGAATCTAGTTTTTTTTTAATAGCTTATAGGCTCACAACTTCTACTATAGCTGTTTGAATGGGTTCTTCTCTCATTACCAGAACAATAATACTGTATATCCACACCCCCTTCCGCCTATCCTGTCGCAGACGAAGTCATCCATGTCTCCAACTTACCCAATTAAAAGGAGCACCACGCAGACAATGGCAAATCCAATTGTGTACTTCAGTGCGTTTTTTACTTGCTGTAATAAAAGAGAAAATTAAACTGGTCAATCATGGCCACAGAGTGAAATATTTTTATTCATTGTAAGTCAGAAAAAAAAGGGGGAAGGTGTGGGGGGGTCATACTCCATTTAGCTAAGGACTGTAGTGAGTGAGAGCTTTATAGAAGCAGCATAGATCCCGTTTGACCTGGCAGAGATAACATGTCACTCCCAGTGCTATTCAAGGTGCTTTTAAAGTAACAATACAAAAGAAGCCCCTGTCGGTGAGAGAAAGTGCCTCTGTCAGCTCAAAACTGACATGAGGGAAGAAAAAGCACTAAGCTGTAGCTGCTATTTAGTATATCAGTTTGATAGCTATAAAATTACATCATGGATGCAATTAATTTTTTGTCAAATTTGGAGGTATCTGTGATTATTCCTAATACTACAATAATGCCGAACTCTTCTGCAATAGTTCTATAAGGTACAATGTTATATGTAGGAAAAAAGGTTGGTTTTTTTTTTTTACCGAGCATTTGTTCATATTGTCGTCATCTCTTTCTTCGTAGTAGAAATACACAAAGGGGATCCATAAGAAGACGCAGAACAGTATGATGGAGTACAGAGCTAGACGGAAACAAGAAAAGAAGAAAAAGAAACCATGCAATTAGTCAGACATAATTCCAAAGCTGAATCATTCAAACAGGATGTAGAATAGAATTCACAAATGAATTAATACAGCAGTTATGGGGGGTCGGATGTGATAAGAAGTTAACTTTTTGAATCCCAAATTCTGGGGGATGAGAGATGATCTGATTTTTATCTAGTGTCAACAATCTGGATCCAACCACTGCATTGCATGTTAATATTCCTCCAAGAAAGAAATGTGAGCGCTCTGGCAATCCTTTCTTCTGGTGCATCATGGGGTTTGAATTCTAATTTGCCCAAACCCTTATTATTACATACATTCTCACAACACCCACGCCATTCTGATGAGTATGTATTGTGTCCCAATTAGTGATAATGTGTTAAACTGCTCAACACACTGCCAGCAGGCTGAAAACTGTCACTATGTAAATTATGTAGGTTCTCTGCTGGTTGTTGCTATTTTTTTCTTCTGCACCTCGAGTGAGCGAGTGATCTAAGAAACACATTTTTTAAGATAGTGACAAAGAGTGGACATGGAGTCATGAGTTATAGAAGCATTTTACACCCACAACTCTTGCTAAAAGCTTGCTTTTGAGTGTCTGAAATTCAGAAGAAGTTTTTATCAGTGACATTATAAAGCAAATCTCCTTGTGCCAAGAAGCCAGGTACAAATTACAAATTATGCAAAATGACACTGGATATTTCATGAAAGGTCCATTAAGAAATCTAAGATGAATTTGCAGAGCTTTTGAAGTATAAATGTAAAAGTTAGAGAATATATAGTATTTCTACAACAAACAAATGTAGTGCATAACAAGTAAGGAGTAAGGTCTCTGATTTATTTTTTTTATGCTTCTTTCTCAAAACTAGCTTTTTACCTGATGCATTTCAACTCCATTTCTACTTCTATTTCTTACTCTGTACTTTTTTCACATTAGAATGAAGGGAAAATATCATTTACAATTCTCTCTGTGTCTCAGTCAGCATATGGTACTCACTTCTTAACTAAAATAGTCGTACAGTAGCAGGTTTCTATTACAGATATAAGTAAGCAAGTAAGTATATTTTATTTAATTACAGATACAATCAGAAAGTGCATGTATATAGGTTTAATCTAAAGGGGGAAATTCATATCCTTTACCTCAAGAAAAAAAAATGAAATTAAGACAAGTAATTGTTGAATTATTTATAGAATATCTAGTCAACCTTCAGTTTAGTCTCCAGTCCATCTGCCATCATGAATGGTGAATAAATGTCCTCCATCTTATTCAATGTGAATCTCTCCACCATAATGCCCACAGAGTCCAGCTTCCTTCCAATCACTGAGCCACCTTTTCTACTCCAGCCACTCAGGCTGCACTGTATGTTTCCTTTCAAAGATAACATACACTAGCAGCAGCAAACTAACAAAAACTGATTCTGACAGACATAGAGTATGTAAGAAGCACACTTTTCCTTTGCTACTTCTGGTGGTGCATAGGCTGGACACAAATAAGGCATTCATCAGTCCATCTAAATGCTGATGACTGTAGCAGTATAAAAAAAAATCTTATTTACGGAATGTGGTCACCTTCTATATAAAGCAGAGGCAATACCTTGTCAAAAAAACTCCCTTTGTTTGTTTGTTTGTTTCATGTAGAAGCATCCGGCTTTTTCAGGGGAAAAGACCAACACTCAGAAGCATTAGGCATTCATAGAATGGAGGTAGGGCAAACACTTACATAGAGATGCTATTTCAAGCTTTTTGTCTTTCTACAGCAAATGGATGTTGCTGAAGACAGCCCAGACAACCTCAGAATAACTCGACGAAATGCTTGTCACAAAGATGTACTTAGCAACATGGTTCGCATAGCTCAGTGCATTTCTTGAGGCGTTAACATGCGTCATTAGCAAAAGGCACATTACTATATGCATATTACCGCTTACCTACAGTAAACCAACACACAGGTTTGGGAGAAATGCGAGGACCATTAAGTCATTGATTTGAAAACACCAGAGGCAATGAATCTCATTTTTCAGATTAGAGGTCAAATGATAGTGGATTTTTAAAGGCAGATATAATAACGGCGGTGTGGAGCAGGAAAAAGCCACAAGTTGATGAATTGGCTGATATCATCTCCACCCTTCACCCCAAAATTTGACACCAAAACCATTCAAAGATACAGCCATAGATGAACTTTATTGATCTCCAAAGGGAAATGTCTGCATATCTGAAATACATTTTTTGAATTATACTAGAAACTGTTAATCTGGACATATATCTCAATAAAAGAAAAGGAAAAAAAACACATCAATACATGTGAATGAACACAAAACTGAAAGTAATCAATCATTACATGCAGACAGAACATCAAACTTTTGAGCTATTGTTTCCAGTGTTTACAATTTAGATGCCAAACATTAACCATAATCTCAAATCAGCACCAACTTCTGCCGATATGAGTATTTTGGAAACCATGTGTTGTGCCACAACACACAACAATTAAGAAAAAAAAATCTACAGCTCCTGTTGCCTGTAATCGTGGCCACTATTTGTTTGACCTTTTACCCTCTGGAACAGTATAAAACTCTGTTGAAGTATCAAGCGTGGGACTGATGAACAGTTTTTACACTGAACTCTTCACTGAAAGTTACACCACTCCATTAACAGTATGTTTATTGTGCGGACGTAAACATTTTATTAATCAGTGTATGTAATTACTCTATTTACTTTAGCCCCATTGTGATTAATTAGTATTCTGTGTTTGCATGTGAATATGGGCATGTATATGTGAATAGAATTATTTTTTTTTATTGTTGCTTGCAAATATAATTAACACTGTACACATATAAGGGTGTGCGTGGATGATGCATGTGTGACTTGCAGGTGCAATGACATTAAAGATATTCTATTCCAAGTTGCCAGTAGTTCATTTCAACTTTTTTTGAGTGCAATGCCTCATGAAAAAAATATCAAAATTCCTGAGAAATAACAAAAGCCAAAATTCCATGATGATCATTATTCGTGTAATTTAATTATTTAAGTTTGTTTTGTTATTCATAAAGGTATTGGTGTTGAGTTTAGAAACGATTTTAAATGAAGAAGGGGAAATAATTCAATTTACTTAAAGATATAACATCTTGTTTTATTTAATATTCAGTCTAATTGTTTGGGTATTGACAAGCAGGTTGTTCGATTAAAAAAAGAAAAAGCTTTATTTATATACTCATATGCTATTCAATATTTGGATTTTCTGCTAGCAGACTACATATTAAACAGAACTGCCATTTGAAGCTGATACTTTGTGATTTGGCTGTGGCCACGCTGGCGCTTTGGACCCAGAAGTGACTATAAGTTAACGAACAACAGGAGCACAAGTGGTCAGAGGTGAGCTAATGCTAAGCACTATCTTACTGGCTGTGGAAAAATAGTAAACTTCAACAAGTACTATGTAACAAGGTAATTTTATGGTCTTGCAAGTGGAACCTATTAACCACAACTAGAGCCAAGCTGTCTGTTATTAAATAAAAAGAAGCTCTCAAGGTCCAGCAGGAAAGCAAGCAAGCTGTCATATAGACCTAGTAATCACAACCCAACATGGCAGATATCAAATCCATCTATTTGCTCTGAGATCTAAGTAACAGAGGAAAAATTTAAGGATGGACCAGGACCACCATATCACTTCTTGGGGTGGGGGGGCAATTGGAGCCACCCCTGAAAGTTATTACAACTTTAAGATACTATTGGATTTTCTTCATTTTGGAGCCAAGGTTTTTACTCCTTGGGTTTTTCTCATTTCATGCAGGCTTAGAATAAAACACTGACGAATAACAACTGAACATATTACCACAAATACAACAATTATGAAATGAAAACTAAAATTGAGTGTTTTGTTGAATGGACAAGTTTAGTTTTGCTACACAAAATCATATTGTGAAATTAAAAATTTGGTCCTTCCAACAGAGTCATCCATCACACTGGGGACACGCCTCAACTACAAAGTACAAGTGGAAAAGTGGTCCGTACCCATCAAGAATGAATGGCCTCAAGCAGTTACAAACACACTCCCTTGTGAAATGGACTATATTTCACAAAATGCTCTTGCTGCAGCAGACAAATGAACATCACTGTGATAGTGGCTCGCTTTTTTGCCAGCTGTGATTGTGACAGGGCATTACTTTCAATAAACACATGCTCATTGCTCCTCTAAGGTATCCATTTACACTCATTTACAGCCAGACAAACTGAGTTTAGGATGATGCCAGGAGCCAATAAATGCAAGCCATGCACAGTATGCAGCCACTGGCATATGCTCGTGGGTTAAAGCAATGGGTAAAATTAATCATAACACCATGAATATTAACATACTGTGAGAATAGGTCATACTGCATTAACATGTATCATCCATTACACTCTAAGCAGATCTTCTACTGGGAAGAACGCCTGACCAGGAAGAAAAGTTTAGCACATTTATCCCCTTGACAGAACAGAGGACTAAAAAACACAATGTCCTTAACCCTTTGCATTGATATTGTGCTCTTATATTATATGTATCTCAATTCACTGATAGAGAAGAAAAATAAATCAATAGTACACAAAGATAAAATGGGAAAAAAGCATCCTGCATTGCAAGTGATTTTCAGCTTTTCACTCCTAAAGAATATTTTTTACAAAATTACAGTGTTTTGTAAAACTAGTTTAAATTCCCTTTCAAAGGAGCAGTTTTTTCTCCTACTGCTATGAAATATAAGACCTCTATCTTCACCTATACAATGGCCTTCCACAGAGACATTAGCACCTGGACTGTTGTCCCTTGCAGACAAGTAAAATGTATTATGTTTTATGTGAAAATTAAATGCCAGGGGAGATTGCACAGAAACAGTGTGTGACAAAGGGCTCAGGAGACTGATGAAAATATCTGTCTGTACAGACAGTTGCTGAAAGCTATGACACTGCTGGCTTGCACTCTCATTTCCTGTAAACATCAAGGGAGGCATCATTTTTGGGGGCCAAGCCGAGCACAAGACACTGGTGAATATTGGATTTAAATATGACAGGTAGCAAGAAGGAGCTGATGCCCGTGTTGCTCTGTTTCTGCTGGAAGTGCGAGTAAACACCTGTTGTCTGCTTAAAAGATAAGGGGAAAGAGGACAATGTATTCAGTTTTAAATTGCATTCGTCTAAATTCTAGCAAATGACTCAACAATGTCACACTGACCCAAATACAAAGATATTTTAAGTAGTATGTTTTGCTGTA
>JAPTYQ010000008.1:11438944-11452302 GCA_029814465.1 Ostorhinchus cyanosoma
GATGGAGTGAAATGCCTTAAAGGGGTCCTATTTTGCTAAACCCACTTTTATTAAGTCTATGGTACATTTATTTGTGTGTTTGGACCCTAATAGTTCATAAAATTTGAATGTGAACCCTCCAGGTGCTTCAAAGTTACCTTTATATTCATTTTACCAAAAATCCAGTGGATTTCTACAACCTGAAGAATTTCTTCATAATTTGTTATGTCTATAACTAGTTATGTCACGACATTTGCACTTTTTAAAATGTACAGTTCCATTTAAAAAAACAAAATATCACTCCTTTAAAGAGCCTTATTTTACATCAAGATATTCCAAAAAGATCCAGTTTGGCAGATATGATTGGAACTATTGTTCATCAGCCAACGCTATTAGCACCAAACTTGAGAAGTATAACTTCAATCATCTTCATCCACTTCTTCTGCTCTTCAGAAAAGTGGTAGAATGTATATGTATATGTATATGTATATGTATATGTATATGTATATGTGTATGTTATGTACCCAGAGATACATTTCTACAGACTGAATATAGAGAAATGAACAGGAATGAACTTAGAAATAGGAAGTGACATCATAAATTAACACCTAAACCTAGCCAAACTGACCATACTGTAATAAGTCATATGTTGAACGTATTCAAACATCTTCCATCACTAAGGGACAGTTAATGAAACCCTCAGAAATTACCTCACAAGCTGCTCTGCCTTGAGAGCCATTGCATTTAGAGCATGTACTTACTGTAATAGCCATAGAGCACTGTGTCTTCAATCTGTTCCCTTGTCTCATTGTTTGCAGCCCATTCCTGTATAATTGCAGATTAGAAAAAAATAATCAAAACAGGACACAGTTTTAACAATAAAAATCCCTTTGTATAGAACACATAAAATCAAAGAGTGAGTATAACACAAGAAGTATGCTGTGAACCATACAGTCTTAGAAAAAAAAAAGCCCACACAAAACACACACTGATGAGTGAATGAATCACATGCAGTGAAAAGGAACATGTCACAACCATCTTTCAAGACGCATGCATGTGGAATAAAGCAGTGCTCTGGCAGCTTTATTTATCGCAGTTCACACTTTTCAGGCATAAACAGAGAATGACGCAAAACTGACAGGAGCAGAGAAAATGACTCTGAGCTGTCATAGTTATGCATGAATCATTTTTTTTATGAGTGCAGCTCAGGTATGGGACATTGTCCATCATGAACTTACATTTTGCTTTTAAAGTATATTCTAGAATTGGGGGGGAAAGTTTAAAAGGTTCAGGGTTTTTAAAGTAAATGGAAAGGCTTACATAATTCCTGTCAGTGTAATGAATCAGCACTAAGTCTAACTTTATTTTTATGACATATTTTTGAGATGAGATACCAGGAGAACCAGTATACCTAGATTCACTTCCTGGATCAGTTTTTCATACAAGACCATTAACGAAGTCAAAAGAAGCTATAATATTTAAATCAGGGGAAAATTATAATAATGTTTATTATTAGATATTCACAAACTTCCCTATTTACTGTGTGTACGCCTCTTACTAATGCTTATAATAAAATCTATTCTTGATTTTGAATTATTTCAAAATCCCATTGTTTTAAAACAGAGGTACAAGAATTCCTTTATCCCTCTTTCTATCCATGCACTGAATGCACACATAAGGAAGACATCCTGGCTTATTTAGTGACAAGCCCTCATCCTCATTCCACTGCCTCTTTTTATTATCTCTTTTTAAATCTATCTTATATTTATCGCAACTTCACCTTGATTTTAAATGACTTCATTTTTAGGGCACTGCCAATATGTATACTTAATACAACTGACCTATTTATTATGTTTTCTGTGCAGATCTGCCTGTCAGTCTGTATCGTTGTACCTTTGTTGTGTAGTATGTGTGTGGTCAAGCTGCTAACAAATTGCTTGTTTGGTACAAATAATAAAACTGATTCTGAATTAATATCATTAATATTTTGCTCTGAAGAAGTAGAAACTGTGAGACATCTTGTCAGAATTAAAGTTCTGGATTTATTATGTTGTAGTTTTTCCATGTATGAATGAAACTGTTTTGTACACTCCGATTACTTCACATAAATCCTAATATTGATCAAAGTTTGAGTTATATACACCAAAAACACAATGTTTTTATATTATGTGCACTGCTATAAGTAAATGAAGCCCTAAAGTTATATAGAGGCCCAGTCATGGACGAAACTGATACACAATGAAACTGCCAGAATCTTTAAAAAAAAATTATATTTTTGGTCACATTGCACACCACTAACAATAACTTATTACAAACAGGGGTTATATAAAGTTCTTTACAAATGCAAGAATAAGAAAACAACAGTAAAAGAAAGGGTAATAAAATAAAATCAGACAACCAGGTTTACAGACACATGAAAACAATTTACAGAAAAGTAAAAGAGATTAACAAATCTGAAACTTCATTATAAAAAATGGTTTTGCTGTTGAGGCATATCTAAGTTCCATGCGGTTTGCAGCACACTGGCTAAAAGCTATTTCCATCATGTTTGGTTTGAACTCTGACCAGTCTCTGCAGATCTGAGAGACCTGCCACGCTTGTTTTCCAACAAACATATCTCTGAGTCCAGACTCAGTGACAATCAGAGAAAAGGTGTCACTTGCTGACATGAAAATGAAAGCCTCCATTCTTAGCATGTAACTTGAATTGGATGGCTATGACTACATGGAATAATGAACAAATATCCTTTAGCAATCATAGTGCCATAACAAGCAAAATGAAAGAGAAAATTACCTGCTGTTCAAATAAATATGTCATTACACACTTTGCCAACTCCTCAGAGAGAAACAAATGCAATGACTTGGCAAAGAATTGATGAGCAAAGACATGCATGCTGTTAAAGTGGATAAAAACAATGTAACTGCACTGAAAACAAGTTAAAACCTGCCATGGGAAAAGCATTTAGTTGGCATTTCTCAAATTGATTTTGCTGGGGTTGTTAGAAAGAGAGAGAGAGACACTAACCTTATAGGTACCATTGGGAAACTTCATGAAGGAAACAAGGAATATATCCACTGGCAGAAGTGCGGATGTTATCAAAGCAATGGCCACTGCACATATTGCTGTGATTGTTGACACAACTTCACTCTCTTGACGACTCTGAAACTTCCGAATGTAGACCCAACAGAAAACAAGGATTATCTAGAAACATGGAGAACAGGCAAAAAACGAATTAATAAGTATAATTAACTTCAATATTTTGAACGATGAAAACAGGGAAATATTGCAATAACTTCCATTTAATAATGAGACTTAACAAACAGAACATCTTTTTTTAACATGCAGTGGCAAACAAAAGAAAAACAATTATAAATAAATTAATATCCATTAAAAAAACATAAATACAATAAATGAATATTAAAAATGCACAGGCAAACAAAGGGAGTGACACAATTAAAATAAACCATCAATACAAAGCCAGGTGGGTGAGTACTAGAGCTGTAAGTATTATTCAATTCATCAATTAGTTATCAAATTTTATATTGTTCATGAATTATTTTAGTTATCAGTTTGAGTATGTTTTCTTTTCTTATTCCACCTTCTTAAATTAGGCTAGAATATTTTCATTACTCTTCAAAGACAGTAAACTAAACAAACAACTAACTGATTAATCAAGAAAATAACAGTTTAATCAACACCGAAAATAAAGTATTAGTTTCAATCCTAATGGATACTGCATTCATTATTTGTAGCCTTCAGTTACTAGTATTTGTACTGCATTTGTAAATTCCATTGTAATAAAGATAATTTCAACAGAAAAACAGAAAATTCATAACTCAGCCCATCACTAGAACTACTTTTTACTTTATCAGAAGCCAAACTGAATGAACAACAAATAAATTATAAGCAATAAATAAATAAATCTGGGTCTAATAACACTAACCATCTAGGCGATTCAATATTTATTATTTCTGCCAATTTCCCTCAGGGTGAGTATTTAATATCGAAGCAAAATTCTGCAGAAGTCAATAATTTATAAAACATCCTACTGGTGCCAATTACATGGTTAATCAGTTTGTCTCTATTCATTACTTGTGCATCCAATAGAGACTCCAAGTTTTACCCCTTCCACTACTGCCCCATGGGACTTAATTTTAGAAAACAGTGTTTCAGCCAATGGTGTGAAAACAAGTAATTTTCTGATCCCGTTTAAATTACAACACTATTTACAGATATGATGTTTGATTGGTTAAAAGACAAATTTACAAATTAAGAAAGTCACAGTACTGGACCGTGAAAATCCACAAATAGAAAGACTGCATATCCAACGGTCACAGTAACTTTCTTTCTCCACACTATGCTCAGAGTTGCTAAAGATGTTTCTGAAGCTTGAGTCTTTGCTATGTGAGCTGTAGTGATTTTCACCCCTTTTAATACATTTTCACGAGACTCTTGAAGAAATATGAAATGTGTAGAGGGTGGTGTTAGTGCTGTGTATGATGTGAGACAAGAAATGCAGTTCACTCATTTAAGACAAAACTATTTGCTATTTTTCTGTATTTCCAACAAACTGCAACTTTGACTAGTATACATATGTTTTAAAAGGAGTGATATTTTGCTTTTTTTATGGAATTATGCATTTTAAAACATTTCCCTGTGGTCTACATAAACTGTAAATGCTATGCTTGGGTCTGAATTCTTCATTGTGAAACTCTACAGGACCATCTTCAACCTTATTTTTGAGTAATGATACAAGAACTGCTGGCCCTTTAAATGCAAATGACCCAAACCCCTTCCAGGTTGTTGACCCTGCTACTCTGTCCCATTCAGCCACTTGAGTTCATTAATACAACCAACAACTGAACATTTAAGGTAAGTTTTGAAGTTTTAACATATTTTCAACAAACAGCTGGGGCATACTCAGAGAAATATTCATTAAAAATCTTGACCTACTATGTGCAAATGTCATGACATAACTAGTTATAAAATGTAACAAATTAAGACGGAATTGAAACAGGTTGTAGATATCCACTCAATTTTTGCCGGAATGAAAATGAAGATAGCTTGGAAGCATCTGGAGGGTTCAAATTCAAACTTTATGCACTGTTAGGGTCCCCAAATACACAAATAAATGTACCAAAGACTAATATAAGTGGGTTTAGCAAAATATGACCCCTTTAAGTAGAACATAAAAGGTATTTGTCTTTTGCCATTAACCCCTTTTATATACTTTTTTTTTTTTTTTTAGAAAAAGGTCACATGGGTCAAACCAGTGGGGACTTTGCGTCTTTGTATTTGACTTTATTTACAAAGTGTCACAAAGAAATGCTCAAGGCAATGTAAAACTGTGGTGCAATGACAAGAGCCTGTAAGGTATTATGTACTGAGAATAGCCTGACTGAAGGTGTTATGGAACAGTTGATCTGATTATATCATACGCCTTCACCTTATCCTCTTTCAGAATATAAATGAATACATGAATGAATCACTTTAACTCTTTGTATCTCGTTGCAGCATCGATGCGCCTTACTAGTTTAACAGCATTGGCTGATTAATTTGCTGAGTTGTTCCATTGCTTTCTTATTATTAACATGATAAAAGAAGAGAAGGAATGTCAAACAAGGAGGCAGGAGACCCATTAGACAAGAGATGCAAAAGAGGGTTTTAAAAAAAAATGACAAGGTCGTATTCCAGACACACAAGCTGGTAGAAGTGAGGACACTGCTAAAACTAGTCCCTTCAGATCAAGAGCTGCCATTCACAGACAGGATCAATTAAAGGCTCGCAGCCTTAAGCCTCCGGCTGCTTGTTTTCCAGGTAATGACGCAAGCTTTGCATCCAAATAAGTCGCACTGAGGAAATTGTGTTTATGAAAAAGGGGGCTGTTAGTGATGAGAAGAAAATGAATGGCATGGAATCACTCTTCTCGAGCGCCTGATTAAGTCATGTGACACTGATTGACAGCTAAGATTTTGAAAGCTAAATTGAGCAGCAGATTACTTAACTCGCCAACTTCAAGGCACTCATTTAAGTACTCCTGAATACGTTTATTGAAGTTATAGTTCCTAAATAGGGCAAAGCTGGTTCAGAAAAATATACAGTTAAAGTATCCGTGCGCGTGAAGTCTCGTGATGACAGCTAACTAGGTGACGAAGACTAGTTAACAGACACATTAAAGCAAAATTACGCATAATTCCTTGTCGAAGCCATGCTGGTGACTTCAATGGCATCAATTTGAAATACAGCCTACCACTGTACAAACACTACACTTGAAAACTACTTGAATATCATGGAAAACAATGTGTAATGGCTAATGTTAGCTTAAACCGATTTAAAGCCAGCATTAGCGTGGGTCCATCGCAGTACACGCAGGAGAAAATCAATGAATAATGCTCGACTGCTAAAACATGTCACGCCATTTGTCAGACATTTTACTACTTCTTGAAACTATTAGACAACTTCATAGTGGCTTACCAAGAGTATAAAGGTGAAAATAGACCATCCGAGCAAAGACTCGGAGAGCAAGGACTGAGCCGCCATCTTCACTTCCTGCAATAACAAAACCACGTGGTCAGTCTGACGTCATCGCGGAGGAGCGCACAGCCAGCAGCAGTAAGTAAGATTAAAAAAAATGTCTAAATAAATAAATAAATTTAGAAAAAAAAGAGTTGTAAGTTCAGGAATGCCATTTTTTTGCCCTGATTTTTTTTCATAATGTTCGGAATTGATGTTGGCTAAAAATATAAGTATGTTGTCCTCTTCTCTTTTATTTTATTTTTAACTGTATGATTTTAATGCATTTTAAAAACCACATTTTAAATTTTCATGGTTTCAACTATAATTGTATGTTTTTTAACCTGTCTCTTTGCCATTTCTGTAAAGCACTTTGAATTGCCCTGTGTATGAATTGTGCTATACAAATAAACTAAGCCTTGACTTGCCTTGCCTTTTTAAGTGTTATATCTCATCTTTAGAACAAATATATGAATATTAATGAATAATGGGGGTTTTTTTGTTTGTTTTTTTGTTAGGACTGGCACAGAAATAATTCTACATTAATTGTAATAATGCATTGGTGATAAATTATTTTGAGAAATATGGGACTTAAATTCATATATAGAAAATGACACACATCACTCAGCCTTCATTTTACATCCAATTGTTTCATCATCAAATGCAATTAAAATGAATCGCAACAATCACCAATTCAAAAATGGTCTTATTTTTTATTTTAACTTAGGGTGCCATAATTTGACAAAAACATCACATTATGTTATGTTTGGGTCCGTTTGCTTGCTTTTTTTCTTCTTTTTAAAGCAAAATAAAGAAACTAAACTAGCACTAAAATGCAAAAACTACATCTGCTAGGTGTCACTTAAACCTAACTAGATGCACCTTACTTTTAAATTGCAGTCTTGCAAATCTGTTCTTGTACAGCCTAATAATGTAGTTCAATTAACTGTGCAGCTTCACTCTGAAATACTGCAGGGACTATCAAATCAGAAGGCCATCGGGATTGCGGTTATCTTCAATGTCTTAATTTAAATATATATGCAGCTCCTTTACTTCTTTTGTTCTTTCTCTTCACTAATTGCATTCCTCATACTTTTGTGTGCTTGGGGTGATTATTAAATAAAAGAAGACTTGGAGGGGGAAAGCAGCAGTAAGTTCATATGTTTGCTGAATAATCCATATGTCTGCTGATATCAATGAGTTTTAGTGATATGGAAATTTAACTGGTCACTGATGGTGGGACAAGCCAGCCATGTAATGAGAAGTAACGCCCGACTACACAGTGATGTTCAACTCCTTACTATAAAGACATAAAGCAGCAGATAACACAATATGACACAGTACAGTTCTTTGCTTCTGCCACTGAACAATGGCGGAATAGGTTTCAGTGTTCAGATTACCTTGATTCAAAAATACCACAGAATAATGCTTGATCACTAATGTTTCTATATAAATGTATTCATCACCACTGCTCCCAATGTGGTCGGTTTTATTTGAATTTCACCGTGAATACCAAGTTGTTTTTTTCTATAAGGATCTTGGCACTGCAATTATATGATCATTTGACAGAATAAGGTGCATTGCTGTTGAATAAACTACACAAAATTAAATGAAATGAGCCCAACATTAATATCTACACCAGTAAAATGCAACATATACCGTACATTAGTGCAGCTATAAGCCCAACACTGGCAGGGAGCATTTTACACACAACCACTACTTTCATGCTTTAATTTCATGCTTTTTTTTTGGTGCTAATATTTACATATTTTTACATAAGTAATGTTTCAAATGTGGAGCCTTTACTTATAGAGTATTTTCATTCAGTAGAATTAGTATCTGACTGCATCTTCCACAACTGTTTATATCTACCCCTGCATTAAATTAGTCACGTATGCCATTTCCTATTATTGTCATGATTATTATGATTATCTCCTTTGGTGAATAACACACACACACACACACACACACACACACACACACACACACACACACACACACACACTCTACTGCGATGCCTTTTCATATATCCTGAAGTCAGCAGCATATTAGCCTACTTGTGCAAACCAAAAAGACATTTTGGCTAACAGGCAGTTGCAAAGACCTGCAACCAAAGGCGTTTTTTTGGGGCCACTGAACAAAATACATTCATAAGATGTGAAAATACAGTATGACCTTCACACAAATCATTTCTATTGCTGACTTTCTTATCTTCAGAAAAAAGTATTGTAGAAAAATGTCTGCCAATACCCTTGGCTTCTGTTTTCTGCATTTAGGCTATTAGTTAATACTCTTACATTTTAAATGTAGAACTTAGTTTAAAAACAAGATGTATTTTCAAACTCTTATAGGCATTCATTTTCAGTAGTTGTTGAATATAGTGAATCATTAAGCTTTAAATTCACTGTAATTTAAGAAGTAGGTCACTGAAAATTATGGTACTATGCACCTGTAGCTCCATTCCCATGTGAAGACCAGATTAAAGGGATACCGCTTGCTATCTGTTATCTCCTGTAGCCTATAAACATACTGTCTTTGGTGCTGAAGCTATTCCCTCAGCTACTATAGTGGTGTATTTCTGGTGAAGTTGAATATAGTTAATGAGCCAACTGCAAAAATCTGAGATATTAGTAAAATAAGACCCAAACATCCACCACTGACCAAAATCATCCACTGATCTAAAATGTTTAATAACCTTCTGAACCAATAAACCTATCAATACATGTAAATAATTAGTGTAAAATGCAGCTCGTCATGTATTCATGGTCATCAGATATGACCCATCTGGACGTTCAGAGGCTCCGTAGTGAACGTGGAAACACTGTCATCTTCTACAACATTGATTCACCAGTAAAACCCATGGAGTTTGATCAATGACAGTGGATGGAGACACTTGTTTTTATGTTCAGTTGGTGATACTTTTGCTGAAAACGTCATTTTTTTCTTCAGTTTTGTTTGTTTCCCTCAACTTTGATCTGAGCTTTTATGAACATTTACATGATCAGTGAATAAAATAGAGGAAAATATATTATTTACACTGAAAACAATGCATAATTGCCGGCTGTGGCTCAGGTGGTAGAATGGGTCATCCAATGACCAAAGGTTCGGGGGTTCGAATCCTGGTTCAGACTGTCCACATGTCGAAGTGTCCTTGGGTAAGTAAAATACTGAACCCTAAATTGCTCCTGGTAGGGTCTGGCAGCACCTTGCATAGCAGCAGCCACCTACTGGTGTATGAATGTGTGTGTGAATGGGTGAATGTAAGGAACTGTAAAGCGCTTTGGGCACCATGAAGGTGCAAAAAAGCAATATATAAGCTCAGTCCATTTACCAAAATACAGAAGAAATTATTAAAATAATTGGTGAAAAATCCCTTAAGAAAGATTACATCAGGAGAAAAATTCATTTGGGAACTTCCCCAAAAGTAGCACTGGATCTTAATGGGATGGAGTTGGCTAATACATTTCCAGCTCTTTTTTTTTTTTTTTTTGTCAAGGTGTATTGTGTATCGAATACAACAGTCAAACAGTGCTGTCAGGTAAATCTGCTGCAACTTCAGAAACATGTTTGCTGTCTTTTTCTCACAACATCAGCTCAGCACCTCAAGTTCTCACAAATCCCTAAAAGGTATGTATTTATTTAAAGTATAAAAATGCATCAATAGCAATACGAGTCAAGTCTTCAAAAAGTTGATTCTTCAGGGAGGGGCAGGAGTCTTTTTTTTTCTTTCTTTCATTCAGCAGGGGATCCAAATTTATGCAGCGATGGGCTCATATAAACTTTTTCCAGACTCAATGTGAAGTGTCACATAATCTTGGGATTTTTCGTGCTTATAAAGGTTCCACCCAGGCACACTCACCATTCCCTCCAGTTCTTATCAAATTCATCTTGCATGCAGCCCCCATGGTATCTCGATATAAAGAATTTGCTGTCTTTTCATTTTACCTCTCTCTTCACAGCTCTGAGTGCATTGTGTCTGTTAAATGAACAGAGTATATTGCCCCTTAAATTACAAAAGTCTTAGAGTGTGCAGTCATGCTTCACCATGTCTGGAATTATTAAGACAAAATTAAATTATTACTGAAGTAATTACTTTTTCAAGGGGTAGACTATAGTAGTCTTCAGTGACATTGAGGCGCCAAAGTTTCTGAAAGTGAAAATAATACTTCTTTGGATGATACTGGAGAAAAGTGTTCTATCACTAATTGGATTGAAGAACATTCTTACCAGTTAATTAGTTGGTCACTATTGGTTTGGACACTCTGAAATTCAACTCACTGAAATCAATAACCATATATCTAAACTTCATTTATTCTCCTGACTTGGATTTTTTTTAATTAAACTAATGCAATTGGTGACTTGCACATAGAAGGTAGGTCTATGTGATTCATGTAGCTTTTGATAACTGCAAATGCTTTTATCATGGAGTTTGGCCATATGCCATGATGGACACCATGTACCTAAGTCTATTAAAAGGAGCTTGATGAGAAAATGGTGTCATGATTTCTGTCAGTCAAGGTGAGATTTTCTGAAGACTTATATTTGATCGGTGTATACATTTCTGTAAATCTCTTTCACTGTTGTTATTATTAGATACTAGTCAAAAAGGATGGCTTCTGAGAGCAGATTATGTTCCCTATTCCCTCTGGAGGATGATAGTTCTCTCAGAAAAATTACAGTGTAACACCCACCTCTCATCTACTGCTCTTTCTACTGACATCCAAACCGGCTTTTTTTTTTCCACCCGGCTGAAGAGCACACAAGGTGCAGCAAAATCTGTTTTTGTCCTTTTAATGCTGCAAAGGAAAATGCAGCGTCAAGTTTAAATGTATTGTCCCACTGTTTTCACGGCTGAGAAAACAGGTAGAGATGTAATGAGAAGTGTGAGTCACCGTCTGCGAATACGATGTATGGATCAACAATTACGTTTACCCTCGATGCAAAGCGATCATATGTAGGTGAAGCATGTAAGTAGCTATGATGAAGATAGAATCTGACAAATAAGAAGATGCATTAACTCTGGTCAAACTGTAGGGGAGCATGGGTAAATAAATACTGTATTAACATAAATAAGCAATATGGAGTCATTGCTGGTAAATTGTAAAATGTAAAAATAGTTTCTGTTTTGTGTTGAACATAAAGAGTTTTGGATACCTCTGTTTTCCTCTATGTCTTGTTCATTTTAATGCCTGGTACAATGAAAGGTAGATTTGTTTGGACAAATATAATGATAACAGCAAAAATAGCTCCGAAGAGTTTAATTTCTTATCTTATTTTCAGTGGTTTTCTTGATAATAACCAAAATCACTTCAGTACTTACATCAATATCTATGGCATTGTACTGACAAAAACAGTGTTTTTAGGCATTCCATGTTTTCTTTTCGGTCTGTTTTATTCACACGATACACACAGGAGTTAATACTTGAATGCATGACCATTGTTTTTGATGACGTCTGATGGTCTGATCATTTTTTTCCACCACTGTTTAATACAATACCTGATTCTTACTGGAAACTGGTGTTGAATGTGTGTTTGACCATAAACTAGTTTTAAATCTTCACATGGTTTACGGTAATGCACACAACAAGCAGATTAAAATGTGGTCAAATATGATGTTGCCATTGTTTGTTTGCTTTTTTCTATAATAAACCGAGAACTGAGGTTAGTATTTAACATATTGTTTATATCTCACACAAAAAAAAAAGGAATCATCTCAATAGATAGGCTACTGTAACCTAATATTCATTATTTGATCGAAACTACTCAGGGTTTGAGTTAATATAAAAGAGCTGCACCGATGCCCCCCCCCCCCAACTGATTCTTTCATAAACTTTTCAATAGGTGGGTCAATTATATGATCATATTTCAAGAGGACCCCACAATACAGCTGCAGGACAAACTGACATGTTATTGTATCGTTTAAGCTGTTTTCTTTTCCTTTCACTGTTATGTCAAGTACTGATAGCTTTTATGCGCAGGTGAGCTTTCAGAAATGATGAATGAGACGCTTTAATGCCTTTTGTGATTTTTTTTTATAAGCACATGAAAGGTACACATCACTGGTTATGTCTTCATTCAGATTAGTGACACACAGTGCGCTGTCTTTGTCTAGAGGTTTACCGTATGTCATTTCTGGAAATGATCCCGCAAAATGGACAGGTGTTCACATCTAAGAGCTTTTAACAATAGGGAGTTCAATCGTGCAATGAAGGGACTACAGTGATTAGTTTGCCTGGATTCAAGGTAAACAAATGCTGGAGCAAGACAATGGTAATCGCTTCGACTGTACGTACATGTGGAGCGCAAATATGATGTTGCACAAACACGCATGGAAAACCCACAAAAACAGAGGACAAAAGTGCAAGGTGCAGGTACGGGATAATGTATTTGAAGAAGAGGTCAACCGTTATGGGTTTTTCAAAGGCTGATGCAGATTTTTATTTTTTTTTTAATTTGGTTAGCTGATGGCCAATATATAATTTTTTAAGCTGATATATATGTATGTGGGTTTTTTTTTTGTTTTTTAAGGCATACTGACTGGAAAATACAATTGAAAAGTCAGATAATTAAGATTTTTATTGATTGTCTGAATGTCAAAATAAATACATCAATCAATCAATCAATAAAAATTTGAATTGTATTTTTGCAATTTTTAGATATTCAAGCAGAAATGTAAATGAAATATGAATACACGTACACATAACTGTTTTAACATGTATTGAACTTCACACAGATGCCTGATCAAATATCTTATAACATTTCACTACTGATCAAATATCAGCTTTTCACAAAAAAAAAAAAAAAATAAAAAAGAAGGCCGATGGTCGATTTTGAAAAAAAAAAAAAAAAAAAAAAAAAAAAATTGT
>JAPTYQ010000008.1:11473153-11504789 GCA_029814465.1 Ostorhinchus cyanosoma
ATCTATCTATCTATCTATCTATCTATCTATCTATCTATCTATCTATCTATCTATCTATCTATCTATCTAATATAAAATAGTGTGAAATCAAAAAATATGTGCAAATTAGAGATATTCTGTGTGAAAGGGTAACATTTTTAAAAAATATAAAAGTAGTATAAAATGCACAAATATCTGTTTGTTTGTTTGAAACTGTGTGCTACACTGCAAAAATCCAAATCTTACCAAGTGTATTTTTCTCATTTCTTGTCAACATATTGAATCACACTTAAAATAAGACATAATCACCTAAAGACATTTTCAGTGAGATATAAGAGCTTATTTTTAAACAATAGATCTTATTTCAAGTAATCTTACCAAGATAATTTTCAAGTGTTTCATTGGTAGATTTTGTTTTGCTTAATTTAAGCAAAAAAATAATAATAATAATAATAATAATCTGCTAAAGGAACAAGTGAAAATGATCCTGGTAAGATTTCTTGAAATACGATTTTCAAGATCTATTGTCTAAAAATAAGTTCTTTATATCTGACTGAAACGTTACTCTTTAGATGATTCTGTCTTATTTTAGGTGTGATGAAATATTTGGACTAGAAATGAGAAAAATACACTTGGTAAGAGTTGGATTTTTTTCAGTGTAAACTAGTTAACATTAACCAATTGTGAATATAATTAGTTTTTTCTTTCAATCTCCCTCTTATATTATACTATTTTTCATGAATATTATTACAGATATTGGAATATCTCTCAATGATATAGTTATTTACTATACATTAACATGCCATGTAGAAAAGCATACAGTCTTATTTTGGTAAATGTCATTTTCTCTTCAAATAAAAAGGAAAACATTAGATTCAACTTTTTTTTTCCCACTGTTATCTTTTTGCTTTTTGTGCATAGGGAGAAGCTGGACTTCCAGGTGTAGTCGGTTTGCCAGGACAAAAGGGCGATAAAGGAGAAAAGGTACGGGTAATGTTTTTATGATATATGCTCTTTTGTTCTTATACTTTCTGCAAAGGAAATAAGCAACAGTAAAGTGCAAAATTGTAATGCATGATATTCACTGCAGTCTGGATTTAGGAGATCCAATTCATAGCGTATTTAATCACAGGGAGTTTTATCATTGGATCACCGTGCAATGTCCTTTGTTATAAATATAGCGGGTATATTTTTGCTCTCGCATATTGCGGTGTGAACAACTACTGTGAACACTAGTATTAGTTTCTCAAAACAGATCCAAAGTCTAAATGTCAAGAAAGAAAGTACGCCTGCCATGATACATCTGTACCTATAATAATGGAGGAAGTTTCATGTTTTGCTGTCAAAGTACTTCAGTGCAGTTACCTTCACATGGTGTTTTTCCTCTAAATCTCCAAGATGTGCGAATTGAGAAGTCAAAGATTCATCCAGGCACTAGAAGAATAGCTGTAGTTCAATCACATAAGGGTCCTCTAGCCTTGACAGCTCAATAGACAGGTGGGACTGTGAGGCAAATGCCCAGATACTGAAAATTATGGGGTGTTGTGTCAGTTGAAGGACAACAAGAAAACCTCAAATGAACCACCATATATTAGGACAAAAAAACGGTTATTTTTCCCTAGACAAATCACATGGTTTGGGGTATGAAATTCCCCCTTTAGCAGTCTGCACCAGGTTAAAAAAAGAAGCAGGAGAGAATGCGTTCAGCGATGAATGGAATTCCTAGGGATGAACAGGTGTTGGTACTGTATGCCTGATAAGACCAGATGGCTTTTGGGGTCAGTGTCCTAATTACCATGATGTGGCTGTGGGATTAAGATATGCAGGATGACTCTTTCTGGAAAACCTCCCTTTCCTAGAAGGCACAAAGGCGACATGTACTGTATACTGTATGAGAGTTAAATCTTTATACCTGGGGAGGTGCTTTTTTTTTTCCCCTCTCCTCTTTGAGCTGTGCACAGAGTAAGTTTTTACATAACTCTTAATGTTTAATAGCACATGCACACATATTAGCTAGTCTCAGCTTTTCACCAGTTCAATAAACAAACCTAAACTAGTGTAATACATAACCACTTGGATATTTGAGATGATCCGTAAATGTTCATTAAGTAAATCTGCTTTTGCATTTGATTCAGATTTGTGGTTAATATCAATATCAAGAAAGAGATATATATCTATAGGTGTATTTACTTTATATTTCATTAATAGCTGTATAATTTTACACCTTTTTAGAATTATTGGAACTCTTGTAGCTCGTTGTAATCAGCTTCCCTCGTCGGTATCCTTTTTGTTGTTATGGTTTGGTTTGTTTGATTGTTAACACTCTAGCAGAAAAACTATTGGTTGAATTCATACCAAATTGGGTTTATAGATTGCCAGTGATCCAGAATAGATGTGGTTACTTTTTCGGAAAAGTAGGTCAAAGTTTGAATTTTTTCAGAATTTTTTTAAATCTTTTTTTTTTTTCCCCATTTACTTATAATGGGTGAATTTTCCAAACATCTGTAGCAGCAAAAGACTTGGTTGAATTCATACCATATTAGGTTTATAGGTTGCCAGTGACACAGCATAGATGTGGTTACATTTTTGGAAAATTTTTATTTTTTTTTTAATTTGAAAATCTGTTTTTTTCCCATTTACTTTTAATGGGCGGAATTTCCAAATGTCTGTAACAGCAAAACTATAGATTGAAATCATACCAAATTAGGGTTATAGTTCGCTAGTGATCCAGAATAGATGTGGTTACATTTTGGGAAAAGTAGGTCAAAGTTAACATTTTCTTATTAATTTTTTAAATCTTTTTTTTTTTCTCCCCTTTACTTATAATGGGCGGAATTTCATATATCTATAAAAAACATCAATTTTGTTTCAATTTATTTCAGTCTTGACACATATATAGAGGCAATTGATTTGCTGACATCAGCACACGCATAGACATGATGACATCAGCTGGATCGATGCCAACATAACCTACAATATGTGCGAGGAGCGGGGTTTGCTGTGCCTGGAACCACTTGTTTCATTTTGTATTTGGAATAAATGGCATTACATTCAGAACTGTGTGTGTGTATAGCAACAGATTGCCCTAATCAGATTTGTAAATGTGTTCTAATTGGCCTCTAATGATTCTTAATTGACCTAGCAGGGATCAGCTCATGCTGTAATGCGTCTGTGTGTGTGAAGTTGAACGTGGTGGTGCTGCTGATGATTAATTACTTGCTACAAACTGATGGGACTGCTCAGTTGGGTAAGAATGTGTCAAGTAATTTCAAATTTCACAAAAGGAATTTTCTACAGTCGACACAGAGACATTGTGTCAACACTGAGGCTCGTTGTTTTGCACATATAATCCCCAATTCACTTCAGTCTGCTTCCTAAGAGCACGCACATCCAGCCTTAACGGCATATCCTTCATCTGAGGATATCATCTGTTTGCAACACAACCATGCATCTAACAGGGGGCTGCTAGTGGATTACTGATATACCACAATACTGATCAATGACTTAAGCATGCCTTTCTGGAGCATAGGGCATTTTATTCTCCCTATTATTTTTATAGGCCATGTCCTGTGCCATGAATTGGGCTCATGCTGCTAACACTTGAAATCTAATTTCGGATCGTCAACAAATCAATACCTGGCACTATTTGTTTACTTACTGAACAGCAAAATTCATAACAAATCCTATTATAGCCTTGAACACTAAATCAATGCAGTTAAGGTAAAATATTAGCAGGAGTACATTCAGGACAGAGGCCTCTGTTTTGATGGAAACACATTGGAGCTGTTAACACCTGAATGCTGAAGCAGATTTGTTTTGTTTAGTTTTCTGTTTTTCAGAGAGGTCCATCATGTTTATTTTTTTATTTATTTTCTTCCTATTTGTTCTGTCGTGTTCATTCCCTTATGCATAGTTTAATGACTTTCTTTGGTATAGCATATGAGGTTAACACATTTGCAGAATAAAAAAAAAAAATAGTGTGTGTACCCTAAGGATAAACATTGATTTGATTCATTATACTGAGGAAGACATTTGTTAAAATGATGAGAATTATCAATGATTCTACAGGCACTGCAACTTAAGTGCCACTCCACCAATTAGTACACTGACAGTGGAGCTTTAAGATAATTTAATATGCGTGACTTAGAATTACAATGAGCCCCCACGGTTTATGTAAGAGTGAGGCATCACAGTTTTTTTTTTTTTAACAATTTATTTTATTAATTAAAGACTGGAAATAAAACTCCATGTGCCTGTATTATACTATGCTAAAGTAAATTAAGGGAAAACTGTAGGCAGCTGCACATACTGTACTATCATGCCAGGAAACTGTATATGTAACACATGTAATATATATGATTTACAGGCAAGCAGCGTGAAACAAGCATCTGAGCTGAGGAAGTTAAAAACAACAAAATGTCACTGATCACTGAGAGAAGATATTTCTTATGTCTTATGGGATTACAGATGTTCGTGTGCCACACCACTCAAAAAAGCATTAGAAAAGACGTTTATTGTGAGCCATCTGTGCAGTATATCAAACACGTCATGCATTGGCAGTTCTGTACCGCGGTTGTATTTTTCATATTCACTCTGACCCCCTTTTGCGCTTTAATCTGGAGGGTAAATTATCATAACACTTCTCTTAAGGTGTGTTAAATTCATATTGATCCATAGATTTCCAAAGGAGCTTCACTGACTATTAAATGGTGATGCACTCTTTTGGATTTACATTATAATAGATTAGAAGAGGGTAACAAAGTCATAGCAAATACTGTTAATAAGGTAAGCTCATGAGACTTTCAATTACCGACATGAGAATCTCATTTTGTAGAAGATTAAGAAATAGTCAGACTATAACAGTTTAGCTTGACTTTGTAGAGATTAATCAAAGACATCTGGGCAATTTAGAGCATTTAAAACACCCATAATGAGAACTGCAGGCCAATCATCATGACCTACACAGAGGGCTTCTTGGGAAAGTGTGTGGGGGGATTACTTTGGTTGTGTTACTCCAACAGAAAGTACTATCCTGCATTACAGTGAGAGTTTGATGGAGGATTCTAATGCACTGCAAAGGGATTAAACTGCTATGATTAATCCAGAATCCCTCAGGAAATTAAACAGATAAGTAGTGGGTTATAAGAATGCAGCTTACTTGAAAGGAAATCCATTTTCTATGGCCTTGCACATAAACCCTGGTATTACTAGATTTACAGCTCCTGCATGTACATGCAAAAGAAAAAAAAAAAAGAAACAGACAGACATAATAGTGAAATTAAAACTTCCTCTCCTTTTACAATGCCCTTAATTTGTTTTGCACCTTTTACTACTCTCCTGCTGTTGTAGCTGCTTTTTCAATTAATTTTATACCTGTTGTAGCGGCGAAACAACAGATAAAGGACTCTAAAGTTTGCTATGGGTCTACCACTCTCTGTCACTTTAAAACATGACTTAAACATGGCTTTATGGTGATGCCTGAACAGAATATTGAAGTGAATATGAATGAACCACTTCTGTATTCTATAGGAGGTTTGTCTGTTCTTAATGAGTAACATCAGCAGCTGTGAAGTCTTATTATTTCTTCCAAATGGACTGACTGACTCTAATTGCACAGCACAGTCTACATGACTTCATTGTTCTTATAAAGATTACGGTAAATGATTGCACAGATCTAACACTCAGTATTTTTCAAAAGTATAGACATGCCGTCTAGAATAATTCCTAATAATTAATATGTAGAGTTAATGTCTGTTATTAGGTTTCGCCACAGTTTCTTATAGATCCCAAAATGCCTCATTGAATTAAAAAAAAAAAAAAAAAACAGGTCTTAAATTGAAGATGTGACCATGAATGGACATCATGTTTAATTAGATTCTTAGCTCACAGCAATTTCTTTGTGAGCTTAATTTGTAAAACCACTATCTGCCTCCTCTGAACAATATTGTGGTCAATCTTTTCACTTCCCTTTTCTTTTCCTTCCTGTTCTTTCTTATTCAATTCTGCCCTGTAAAGATATACCTTTAGGACAATCGAACCTTTCTCTCTTGTCCTTTGTGTTCTCTTTAAAATACTAACTCTATTTAGGAAGAACGCTAACCCTTAACAAGGTTCTTGTTTATAGGTTCCAGTTGTTGGGGAATAAGTAGAAATATTATCCAGCTCTGCAGCTGCTGAGCCACTGTGTCAGCATGAACTTGTGGAACAGCTGTAGGAGACAGACCTCTGTTGAAATGACAAGCCTTCATAAAGCTATTCACTAATGTGTGAACGAGAGACCTTTCACTAACTGTTCTGTGTTTTGTTTCCATCACAGGGCGACGTAGGGTACACTGGCCTTTCAGGAGACCCAGGACAAAAGGTATGTTAGCAGTTCCTTAATCATATATATATATATAACATATTGGGGGGGGGGGGTCCTGCATGTTTTCCTATTTAGCGGCTTGTTATTTCCTATCACTGGGTTGAATCAGTGGCCTAATACAGGTTCAATGTGTAATACGAGGAAGCGATGGTGAAATTCCAACCAAATGAATAACCACAATGGCTGCTGAAAATGTGAAAAGCTTGCATTTGAGTCAGCAGTTGGACTGTCTGTTCTGGGCTTTTTAGTCTGACAGATATTAACTTTGGTAGACAGACATAGCAGGTGATCGTAATGCAGCTTAACACTCAGTGCCACAGAGTATAAAATAGAAAAGAAGAAGTTTGTTCTTTTAAAACATTTTAGTGCACTACGGTGGACTCTGTGGAAGGGAATCACTACCCTACGTCCAGTAGATATCAGTGGCAAGATATTAAAAGCTCATTCCAAGGCGGCAAAGGCATAACATTCTTATTTCCGAGCGATTATGCCCTAATGAAAACATAATTGTGATAAGTACAGTATATTCAGTTACTGCAATTAGATACTCCAAATCTCACCTTAAACCTTTACAGCGATATCAAACTTCTGATGACTTTTGCACTAACAACACACAAACAACAGACACACACAGGTCAGAACATAACTTCCTTTGTGTAGGTAATAATTAAGCCAACAAGTGAGTGTGTGGTTGGCAGAAGGAAAAATGGTACGCCAGCAAAGACCCAACTACAGTCCTAAGCAGTGTCATTTCTGGCTTGGCCTCGGGCACCAATGGACACAGTTGGCAGAGTGTCTGGGTGGAAAGCCAGAAAAGGATCATGTCCTTGTCACAGCCTCTTGGAGATGATCAGGCTGTCTGGGCAGAGGGGGTTGGGATTTGAGTGTCATTCTCAGCAGCCCTTTTGCCCTCTTGGTGAAGCATTTAGCTGTTAGTGAAAAACAAGTGGTGAGCAAACCTTTCTGTGTATTTGCATAACATGTAAATGTTTACACCTTCCCTGGTGAAGCGGGCCGGGGTTGGTAGTGTTCGACTGAAGCCATTTGAAAGTATGCACAGTACCTGTAATGAGGGCTTGTAGACTGGCTTCGTGGTTGTCATGGATGCTACATCCTTGCAGAGATGAAACATTTGTTAGATTTATCTTGTCATGGATGTTACGTCTTTGCAGAGATGAAACATTTGTTAGATTTATCTTGTGATCATAAATCACATGTTCCCAGCTTCACATTTTGCTGCTTATCACAGTTTCTGTCATAGTCATTGGTAAGTGTCCAGCCTCCATGAGCACAAACACACAGCAAGTAAGGTATTTTCTAAGAAAAGAATATTGATATCAATTGAAATGAGAGTGAGATTGCGCTTCTATTCTTAGAAGAATGACCAAGAAATGACTTAGAAGAACAAGATATAAAGTCATATCCACTAGGGCATCTTATTGCATCCAAGTGATCAATTGGATGGTAGATCGCTGCTACAGATGCAGTTCAGGCTTTTGCAACAAATAAGATATGGTAGATGGCTTAATGCTAGACCTGTACAAGTTGAAGCCGATAAGCTCCAAAGGGGAGACATATTTGCTTATGAACGTTGAAACATGGAATAGAAATAAGAGTTAATGGCATAGCTCTCCCCAGTTGAGCTTATGGGGATGAGGCTTAGATGGCAGCTAAAGCTGTTTCGTTCCACAACGGTGCACACAAGAAAAGTCTACATCAGGAGCTACAGCGGTGGTATTGATATTGATGCTAATGAATGCTACTGTGCCATTTCTCAATACAATGTATGCTCTAGGCTGTATGTGGTATACTGAACAAATGGCATAAGGTAACAGTAACTTAGACAGTGCCCTTGGAGAAAATGTACTAATCTACTGAATGTACATTTTAAGTCATTTCTGTGGCCATATTACAACAACAATTTCCAGCAGCTATCGATATAACGAGTGTAATGATATGGTTACTCTTGGACTATAATATGGCAGTTTGCTGGAGCTTTATTGGCTGGCTGAGGTCAGAAAACTGTATAGGTTACACTCTAAAAACGGGCAGCTAATTCCAAGACATCTCACACACTTTTCTGCCAGAGAGTTTGTAAAGCAGGGGTTGGGTAGCTTGGGAGGAATCAGTTATCAGGGTGATATTTGTGGAAATAAGCCTCTGAGATGTCATACAGTACGTGGAAATAAGCCTCCAACAGCTTATTCCCTGACTACATATAATCTTAGGCATGCTATAGACTTGCTGAGACTGAAATAATGCAGAGAGGCCACAAAGCAAACAGTGTTGCAGGAAATGTGGTATCTTGCTCCCAAATGTGTGGTTTTTTTTTTTTTATCTGTATTGCTGTGATGCAAACGAGGTGTTCTTTGCTGAGCTCAAACCTTAAGGAGTTATGAGCGAGTTATAGAGTTTTGAGGTTAGACTTTATAGCATCGGTAAAAGGTAATAAAATTGTGAGTATTCTCTATGTTATTTAGGAAGGAGTCATTTTATGGCTTTGTGTATTTCTGGGAATTTAGATACTTTTTGTGAATAGATTAATGAAACACAAAAGATAAATCAAACAAGTAAAGGTCAACACAGAATGGGAATGTCAATACTGGATAGTTCATCTTTCCAGTGGATTTGCTGATGAGGGAAATCTTGTTTTCTTCAAAGGATTGTGTTTTATATAAGGTTAATAACAAGAAAACCTGGTTCCTGTGAGAGGTACAGATATGTATGTGATGCTTTTTTTTTTTTTTTTTGTGTCAACTGTTGCTAAAGTGTTTAAACCGGTGAGAGAAAGAACATGGAAGTATGAACTTTTCAATGGTCTTTTCTTTGCCTTTTAACTTTCAATTTTGTCATTGCAGGGGGAACTTGGATCAGAAGGGCAAAAGGGAATCGATGGGGAGAAGGTAAGTACTACTCTTTCCAGCAGACATATATTCCATACATAGCACATCAGCCAGATCTCGTTTTGTCAGAGAATCAATTCTTATAGGCTTTTCATTTTCTGTGTGATGCCCGGAGGTAGAAGCGAAGCAGAGTTTTCTGTGTGGCTGTTTTCAGGTGCCTGTCTTATCTGAAGTAAATCTAAGTGTGTCCTAGCCTGCGATGTCCTTCTGCAGTAAAATTAATTGATATGTATGCTACCATGGGCTTGGCATACTAATGGACTAAACTAATTTTTCAAATTACTGTAAGCCCCTTCTATGTCATTTCAGGTTAAACTTTATTGCATGCTTTTAAATCTGACTGCAGTGATTTAGCTAATGTATGTGAGTAAACCATTGTGTTACTGCTCCGCAACATGTACTAGTAAATAATGATTTTCTTTAACTGAATAGAATTTTAGCAGATAGTTTTGATACAAATCATATTTCCAACTTTTTTTTTTTTTTTTTTTGGTTCAATGCTTTATAGATTTTTTTTTATTTTTTTCCTATAAATCACAAACTCGCAAAATGTGCAGATGGCCATTTTAGAGAGGTTTAATAAAGGGACTTTTTTCATCGCCGCCTCGCTCTTTAGTTGACAGCTGCCAGAAAATCAGTGTCCTCTGTCCTCTGTTTTAACTTTAAGAGAAATAACACAAGAAAGGCAAGAGTTTGGTGAACCAGTTACATCATACGCTCATTATCTGGCAACACTGGTCATGATTAAGCACTTACTTAAAATATTGACAACAAGTTTCAAAGTGACTCATTGCAAATATAAGATACAAAAGGACTCTTGACTTGCAGACTCTGTTGATTAAGACATGATTGCACATAATTAAATTTAATTAGTATAATGATTGGACATAATTAAGATCCCATATTCAATATACCAAATCTTTGTACTGTACGTGCATGCAAAAAAAAAAAAAAATATTTGGGAAGTTGTTTGCAATGGTATGTAAATGATGCTGTTGTTGATGATAATGGGGAGCAAATAAGCTTTGTCACTTTTTGCTTCATTATAGCGATTAAGGATACTAATCAGTTTGGTCAGTGTTGGATTTTGCACTAGTTTCTTAGTAGCTTTTCATCATCAGCTCCCTCCACTATTTGCCTGCATTGCACCTATAAAGTTGCCATGGATAAAAGTAATTGTGAAAGTCCAGTTACTAAGTAAAAGCAGGTTGAAGGGGGAAAAAAAAAGGTAAAAAAAGCTAATTTGGCAGGCTCTAAACACAAGCACAGCTAACATCGGCTCGCTGTGTTAGAAGGTTAAGTAGCCTTTGACAGCTCCAAAAGCCATTTGACGTCACTCATACATTTACATATGAATGACACAGTCAGGCTTAAATACAAAGAAATATGATGGAAAGCAAGACCACCTGACTGGAAATTAACTCCATCCACATTAAAGCCTGACTAATTTGTAGTCAAACAATAATGGAAGAATGTGAGCATACATGATTTCCTGGGTTCGTTTTTTCGGGTTTTGTTTTGTTCATTGATTGCTACTGTTGCCACACAATCGAGGGAAAAGAGTGACAGAGTTTGTAAGCAGCTCCTCTTTCTTCTCTCACTGTTTTCCCCCTGGGCTTCAGTTGACTGGACACAAGTGGTACCGTACGCAAATGCAAACCCATTCACTATGGGGGAACTGAGGCGGTATTGTTAAGCCCTTTTCCAAAGAAAAGCAGCTGCCTGAGAATTTTCACTCGATATCATATGTTGCTTACCATCAGCTGAGTCTTTCCCTCTGCTCTTTGAGGACGGACATGTCTTTTTGTTTGACAGTTCATTAGGTCTTAATAAATCACTGAGCCTATAAATCTATGGCCATGCATTTGTAATATAGTGTACGGCCACATATTTGGGGCAGTCAGCGCTCATGATCCACTTCATTGTCTTGCTGCTAGATTTGTCACTTTTGAGAAATTAAGTCTCCAGGGAACGTGCAAAATGTGCAGTTTGATTCAAATGTGTGTTGGCAACATCAGACTAAGGGTCTACTGACAGGCTGTCCGACTTCTCCTGCATGTGTGGGAGGCATTATGATTGGTGGTGCAAAGTTGGCAACTTTGTCACCTAAAATGAATTTCTGAATCTCATGTCATATATTCAGTCAATTGTTGATGCCACACCACAGATACTGTCCTCATGCTGTGTTATTGTTTGTTTTTGTGTATTGTTGAGTCATAAAATAATGAGTCGCCAGTCACAAGTATTCATAGTAAGCAAATGTCTTATTCTCTGTGTTGTCTGGCGACAGAAGCAGACAAAATATGCAAATAACAACAACAGAAAAACATTAAGAATGGCTTTCTTTCTCTGTGTCTAAGATTAAATGCAAAAATGGTTTTGCTGTTGTAGTATGTGAAAATTATTTCGTGGCATGAACACATATTTATGTACATTTAGAAGTTGTTTTTATGGCGACACTGCTCTGGAAAAATAGGTCAGATGCACAAAGATAAATACAGGTAATACTTTTGAGTGAATTGGCAATTTCTAATGCTGGGCTTAGCTTTAAACACATTATACAAGCTGCTTTTTATTTCTTAGTCAAATTTGAAAAGTTGAACAAAAAATTTATTCATTAAGTAAAAGTAAAAAAAAACATTTTACTTAAATATTTGCTCGGTTTTATGCAAAGAGATGAGCTTACCCTCTTTTTCTGCAGGTTTTCTTGTGCAATTATTTATTTTTTTCCAGACTATGATGACTTGACACAATGCATAGAAGACCTTGTGTGTAATACCGCCTACAAATTTTATGTAAACCAAGAAAATCGAACATACAACATGGGCTGCTTGCCTCTGAAATTACATAATAAATCAAGCCATGAAGGGATGTTCATTAGTAGTTTTTTCTGTCAGTGGGCTGTTTTCTCTGATTTATTTGAGGCTTTGACCCAACACTTCTTTTTCATATAGATGAATATTAAGGGAGGGCACAGAAGTAAAACGTATAAGATAACCTGCAGTAGCTCCCTGTCTCATCAGTGAGCACTATAGACTGTTTAGGATTAATGGGCTGAAACCACCAGTATCCCCAGTGCTTCCATAATGAGTGAATGAAGTTGATGTTCATTGACTGAATAAGGCTGCCCCTTCTTAACCACTTATTAATGTGAAGACATTTTACAGTTCCCTATTCTAGGCACATCTACATGCATATTTTATGTTTCATTGTTTTGGGCATTGCATAGTTCTCTTAGGTCTGTAAAAGCCGGAGCCCTGTGAGAGAATACTATTAGATACAAATCTCCGATCAAGTGGTGGTTGATGCCTTCAATCCAGTTTTAATTCGTCTGTTGTTTCTGAATTGCAAATGAGATGCTAATGAGAATGTTATTGTTCTCAGTTGTTTACCACTGACAGCATATTTGTATTAACCTGCTTACAATACAAATTGTATTTATTTAAAGGGTGAATATACGGTGGAAAGCCCGGAGAAGGCAGCAAAAATGGAAATCGTTAAAGATTTATGTTACTATTTAGGCATTTATGTTGTGCAAATAAAGTGGTATGATCATTTCAGTTAACCTATTTACTGTGACTGCGAGACTCTCTTTTCTGATCTCTCCCTTAACTGCAATTAACTCATATTCCATTTTTAAAGCTAGTATGTTATTTAAGGCTCGAGTAGACACCTGAGAAGCCAGAATTCTATGTATGAGCATGTGATCTAGTATCATTTTGCAGATACACGTCCTATGGGACAGAAGGGAGTGCACACCATGTTATCTTGTGGGTAATCCAAGTTACATTTGTGGATACATGATGTTCAGCTGAAGAGTAAAGTGTCAAAGAGTCGCAGCAGTGATATATTGATATCCTCTGCACCAGTGTACACCGATATCTGCACACAGTGGTTTCCTGTTTCAGTTTTGTATTCATAAAGTGTAATAAACATGCTAATAAGCAACCTTTTCCACACTCAATGTCATTGAGATTAGTCTTATTGCGCACCGTATGTGGTGGTGTATCGCTGAGCAAATGGAAAGTCACAAAAGGCATTTCCTGCTGTAACCTCCCTGGCATTTGTAGGCCGGCACTCAAGATATCTATGTTACTTGGAGATCTTGTTCCACAGAGCTTTAAAGGCCTGTCATTCAGTATAACAACATTTCCCAACGAGAATCTTCCTCATACTTATTACACCTGCATTTTAAATTAGCTTTTTTACCAAACAAGCAAACCCCCCTCTTTTTCTTCTTTTTTTTTGAGGATTTCACTATTTAATCCAACTGGAACTTGCAATCATTCTACTTCTTGTCAGACAAGGACGCTGACCCGGAGCTGGTCTGGTTAGTTAAAGGTTTAAGTAAACATAATTAGACTGCATTTGTACATCCCTGCTTCTCTGGCTTGGTTTATTTGCTTGCTTTAGTTGTCTTTTCTGCTGGGGATTTGCCAGATTGTCTTGTGGCCTCACCGCTACAGGAGTGACGAGACACAGTGGTGTGTGTAATTAGCAGGCAAGTGTACACAGCTCCCCACAGTGTTCTGACCTCGTGCTGCAGGAACGGCAGTCACAGAGCCAGCACCAGCCAATTTCGAGCCCCTTGTCCCTCCTTCTTTCCTCCCTATAAATGCAACAAAGCCCACAGCTTGCACAAAAGCTAACAATATATCCAGCTCCTCTGGTCTGTGTCTAAATTGGGCTTGTGGGCTCACGACTGGGGGTTTTAAGGTAGAATCTTATTCTATCCTACGAACAGCAGAAATGATAAGAAAGAAAACACGGATACAGAAAAAATATACATTCCTAACCTCAGCATTCATCAAGCTATATCATTTTTCTATAACTGCTATACATTTAGCGATTTAAGTCACGCACTTATTTATTTGCATTTACGGTACGTGCTGAAAAAGTTGCGCTATAACTTCATCTTTATTATTGTGACTTCTATACACTACAGAACTTTTTTTTTTCTTCGCAACTACCTTGATAATACCAAAAGGCATTGTTGTTTCCAAGGTATAATGGAAATAATAATGATAATCCTTGACGTTCTTTCAGAAGATTTTAATTAAATATAATTAATGTTAACTAATATAAATGTTGCTGTTTACTATAAAAGGAAGCTTATAAAGGAGAGAGATTAAATGAGAAAGTGTTGTGGCAAAGCTTCACATACTGACTAATGTATAAAGTTGGCAGTTATCACATATATCTATGTTCAACACTTGGAGCAGTGACAAGTATGTTTTTAGTAAAAGCAATTCATTTTGGCTCGCATGCAATTTGGGAAAGCTATGTATTAGTATGATTAAATAAATTAAAAAAAAAAAAAAACAATTTGTCTTGTGTGTTAGCCAAATGTGATGAATGTTTTTTTTTTTTTTTCCTTGTAGCCTTCTGTGCACACAAGAGGTTAATTGACAATGTAAGTTAAAAAGGAAAATGAAGTGAAGGAGAATGATTTATCAAAAGAAAATTACATAAAAGTCTTTTGTTGTCTTTAGTTTTGACAGGGGAATGTCCACTGAGATAAAACAAAGACCACATCCAAAGCATGGATCTGAATTTATTTACATCACAGAGCATCCAGGAATGGAAAAAAAAAAAAAATTTCATATTTAATAATACAAGTTCATTCTATGCAATTTACTTTATTTTACTGGACTGAAAATCCTTGAATGCAAAATCTTCCATTCTCTATTGTCCACTTTGTTGCAGCTCATTTGAGTTCTTTCTCTGAACATTATGACTCCATCCATCTAACTGAACTAATTATTATTTCTTTAACGTGTTATTCTGTCAGGGACAAACAAATACAAAGCTACTGTATGAATGTTTCGGATGAACAGTTAGAATTCCATAAAGCAGACCAATAACGACAGCAAGACGAAGAGTTGTTTTTTTTTTATTTTTTTTTTATTGTTTTTATTTTACAATACCACTGTTTTGACTCTCATGAGAAAAAATGTCGGCGAAAATTCTCCCACAATCAAAATCAAGTATTCTCAGAAATTTGTTTATGTCCCTATTATCAATTGAGCCTAGTTGTGTGTTGGTTCCTCATTTTCTGCTATTGCTCCGGTAATAACTCGGAGGGAAATTTGTTACTGGATTCCCTGGTGTCGGCTTGCCCCAGTAAAGTGGTTAGGCTGTCGATTTAAGAAAGAACTGGGCTCACATGTGCAGCTACTGGATGGCTGTTCTATTATTGACTGCGTGCGTGGGCTGAGGGCCTACATAAAGTGATACAATCTGATAAAATCATGGCACAATCATGTCACTACAACTTTTAGACAAGCTGTATTACCGTACCTAGTGTTACCATGGGGACAATTATTTTTCACCAGAAAAATCAGGAGGTCTGTTTTCTGAATAGTGTGGCATTCAAGGTGAGCCCTGCAAGGTAGAGGTAACGTATTAGTCATGTCTCTTTTGGAGCCAGACTTAATATGATAAGGGTAGGTAATCATCTTCTGCAGATATATAATTCACTATTAATAGCCTTTCTAAGTCTATATTTAACCGTGACAAATTATTGTATTTCTGAGTCATTTTACAGACTGTCCACACTCCCTATCATCCCTGTTCTCCCGTTAACCTGTTTCAAAGAGTTGCTGCTACTGGCCCAAATGTGTCACACCTAACAAGGCTTGCTGCAAATTTAGCCTGTCAATATGTGTCAAGCCTCATTCATCAGCCATCAGTCTTTATCTCAGCTGTCCTTCTTCTTTCACATTTCACCATGGAGAGGCCTGACTTTGCCCTGAGCTTGCGTAGTTCAATCCCACCCCCAGGTCCTCTCCTTCAAGGCACAACTGCAATGACAATCACAGTCCTTGCTAAATCTACGTGCAGTGAGTGAAAACAGAGGAAGGGGACTAGGGGGGGTTTAGACACTACATAACCAGCTGATTGTGAATCTCTCAGCAGAATATCAGCCATGTAGTGTCGACTGATTGACATTATCTGCTCTGTTTTCATTGACTGGTTGTGACAGGCATGAGAATCTTACACCTGCATGAGATACTGGAGTGTCAACATACTGACATAACACATGTGGAGCTCTTTTAACAACTTTTAATCCTTAATCCTTAATGGAGAGAGAAACACACGTCATTTTATTATATATTTTTTCATTCCCAGGGTATGAAAGGTGACCTAGGGCCAGTTGGTCTGGTTGGTCCCAAAGGAGACAAAGTGAGTGAGCCTGCCATACATACAGGGCTGGACAAAATTAGACTGTAATTGTTCTCATTTCCCTTTTTTTTTTGTCCTTTTTTTTTTTTTTTTTAATGAAAATCGATTGTTCATGGAATCTGCTTGACTTTCATGAGCTGTAATTTCAGTCTCAATAATGTGTTTGCCCATCTGTTTAAAGTGCCTCTATGATTGCTACTCTAAACATGGTCAGCTAAAGAATATTGTTATTGCTATCATAACTTAGCGAAACCCCACTGATGGTCAAATAGCTTCTATCCAGGCTCAGAGAAAATGTTCCACTCCCTATATTTGCAGACTATTTGTATATTCATTGCTGTTTGTAATGGACATACCCACCAAAATCCTTTTATCTTGGCCTCTCTAAACAGTTTTTATGGGACTAAAGCCCACAGGAAAATTGTGGTGCGCATGCTATCAACTTCTGGTGTTGGATCCGCTCCCAGGGACTCTTGACTTGAATATATTTGACTTTGGTTCTCTGAGACAATTTTTTTTTTTTTAAACAAAGTTTTGCAGGAATGTCCTGTGCAGTAGGCTTAGATGGGTTTTCTTAAGCCTGGGATTCAATACAACCTGGAAATGCATCAAAAGAGTTTGATTCACTATCTTGTTCTCATCTGCAGTCCTATTACAGTCTGTTCACTGACATCACTGACATGAATTAGATTAACTCTTGTTGCAATGTAGTGGTAATGTATTGGTCTCTTTAAAGTTTGCTTCTCTTTTCATCCCACAGTGGGATTATTTTCCATGTATGAGATGAAATGTTTTTTTTCCCTGTAATTAGTTGCCATATCTCCTGCTCTTTTATTTTTCCTGCCTTATTGGGTTTTTTTTGTTGTTGTTGTTGTCTTTTGGTGGAACTCACCGCATAATTGTAGGTGCAATGCTCTGTCTGCCAGCCTTGAAGTTATAATGAGGTCTGTGTGTTTCTGTGGAGACAACAGAGAATCACAGGGTATTTTATCCTATTTTCCGGATGGGAGGGTGGGGGTGGGGGTGGAGAGAACGTTTGTTTGTATTGAAACTGACAGAGGGAGGCAGATTTGGAAGCATAAAGTAATGAGTCCCCTGAATATCCCATAGCAGGCATATTTTAGCTGTGACATTCATTTAGACAACAAAATGGATATGAACTACAAGTACCTTATTTTTTCTTTCATCTACATCTGATAAAAGAGTCTCGCCAGTTGTAAAGTCCACTGATTCCATGCACACTCAGTGTTTTATAGCATACAGTAGGGAATTAGTTGAAAAGGGGAGAGAAGTGCAAAAATATTGGACAGAGCCACATGAGCTTTATCAGAAAAGACTAATCACAAGCAAGGCAGTAAAAAGCATGTGAGATCATTGCTTACATTTGGTGACACTGGCGTCAAAATACATCTAGTCCTTTCCTTATATGACTTTTCATGACTGCCTGTATGTCACAGTCACCAAACAATGTTATCATACCTGTCTATTGTTAATACTGCAGAGCTTTTACATGATATAGTACGGCTGTGTTTATTTTAAAGCCTGTCACATTTAATAGCACCAGCCCACCTGCCAGTTGTCTGAGAGTGTGAAACTCATCAAACAGGCTTCATTTCTTGACATACCGTAAATATCAGTTCATGGTCTGCTATTGCCCACACTGCATTTATTGAAATATTACTGCCCTGAAATGCTCTGAATCTTTTTTTTTTTTTTTTTTTTACCTTACTTTCAGTTTCCTCTCAAGCACAGTGACTGACCTTTGGGCTAGTTAAAAGAAATTGTAAGGATTTAGCTTCAGCCTGTTCATGTTAGGCTGTAATTGACTTAAGTTGAAGAAGTCCACACTAATTGTTATCTGTCTCAACAGGGTGATGTGGGTCTGCCTGGAGCTCCGGGGCTGCCTGTAAGTCCACACTGTGTCATTTCCATCTCATTATGCTGTGTGTGTATGTATGAACATGAAGAAGAACTAGAAATGTTGAATTGTACTCAGACGGGTGTGACCTGAAATGGTGGGACTGAGCTGTGTAAATATCACAGCCTTTTGGCTGACCAGATACTACACACAGTGTTAAAACATCTGGCCCACAGAGATGGAAAGTGAGGCACTCAGGTGAGCAGTCTCTGTGTCGCATTACCATTGGGGAAAGGGTCAAACAAGGAGCAGATAGGCAGGGCTCAGTGGGCATCCTCACTTGGGCCAAAAAAGGATCGAGATGAGCAGCCAGGCGGAGAAGAATGGGACTCCAAGTCTCATGGTGGGGGTGGAGGTTGACAGGTAGTAGCTGCCTGTATCCTACATGGGTAAGACATGCACTTATTGGGTTGGTGCCACTCCTTCCCTAGTACAGACACCCGAGAAGAACTAAACCATGCTTTATGTATTTCAATTTTATAATTGGACTACCTGTACTCGTATTTTTTCCCTGGTCCTGTAAAACCTAGAGAAGCGAAAACATAACCTAGACATGTACTCAGCCCGGCGCACATATTCTCACACAAATTGACAGTAGAAATGCCAGTGGATGGCAGATACTGGATGTGCACTTGTGGAAGCTTGCATTTTTACTACCAACACATACAGTGGATGTGGGCACATTTGTAAACAAACCCTCTCTTGATGTATAGTAAGTAGGGAGTGGAAGGCTGCTAGAGATTAAAGGTATATACTGTGGGTAGTTAGCTAATTATGTTCACATCATAGGGGGATCAGCCTGCCAGTTTTAATCAGCTCTGGAGTGATACAAAGGCTTCGTCCCACTGCTTCTAGCTTGGCCCTTTTATGTCACCAAAGTGCGTATGATACCCACAGAACACTGCCGCCATCCATTAGTTACTCTCTAATGCTAATTTTACATTCATAAGGACAAGCAAAACAATCTTTCTCTTACTTGCAAACATGGTTCCAACAAACTTTCTGCCTGTAAATTACTTGCTGAATGTGAGTAGGAAACACTGAGAGGAACTTGTTAGAGTAGACTTGCTGCTGGTAGATTTGCATTATATTGCTTGTTACAAGGTCAAAAATCTTGTGCTCACAAGGCAACAAAAGATATACCATAATGCATGAATAATTTATTTATTAGCAAAGACTCTGCAGGGACGTTCAGGAATGTTTTATTTAAAGTGTCACAGTTCAGGGCTGTCACTCTTTTTATAGATACAGCTGCAAATATCTCAGGGTTCTCAGGGTCCTGCTTAAATATTTTTTCTCTTTTGTAATTTCTGACTAATGTGGAAGACATATGTTTTTGATGATGTACATTTTTGCAGCTGTTTCCAAGAAAAGTCAACACATTTTGACTGTTAAATGCCGGTTGAAACAGGACACCAATTATTTGGTTTGTATGTGAAAGCTGAGACGTCGTATGTGCCCTTGTGTCCATTCTGTGGCTCAGTGGATAGACGACCGTCTGGCCTTTCTTGACCAGTGGCCAGCAGGGTGTCTGGGGAGTTGTAATAGCAATGCTTTGACTTCTTATAGGGTCATAGTATCCAAGGATAATTATTACACGACCAATTGTTTCACTTGCTTATGACAAACAAACATACTCGTGTATGAGTGTTGACTGACATGTTCTTGATTGTTTCATTCCTAGGCTGACGACGAATGTCTCAAAGGAGCTCAGGTACTTTAACTATTATGAATTAAATACCTATGAATATTTTGTATAGCTTTCACTGACAAAATATAAACATACTGCTTTATACTATTTGTCTATTGGATTTATTGCAAACATTAACCTTTATATCCTTTTTCCAGGGCCCCCAAGGTGCCAAAGGAGAGAAGGTAACTTATTGAACAGTAGTCAATTAACACTTTTTACACTTGAATAAAGTTCACGTATCATATTCATAAACAATCAACACACAACTATTAAGTCAAATAAGCAATGATTGAAGCACTATCGGCATATCTTTGAAGTAGAACTCAACACAAAATCATGACTCAGCGCACACCTTGATTAACTTGCAAATAGTTCCTTATCAAGATACTGTGTAGAATAATGGAATGAAACACTGATCAGCCCGGGCTGCAAATTGCCTATTAATGGGATGGTGGAGAAGTCACCGAGAAGCTATTCATGTGTAAGTCCGGAAACAGCAGTATTACCTACTGCATTGTATCTGTTCATGCAGTTTAAACAGATCTAATGGTGTGTTTTCTATCACTGCGAATAAGCTCACTACTTATCCACTGGTCTGCTGAGAACATGTGGCACAAACATCTGTCTAGTTTTAATTTTAAAAACCCAAGCCGTGAACGTTTTTTTTTTTTTTTTCAGTACCTTAATGTGCAGTCAAACCATCATGATGTCTTTCCTTTCTTAAGGGAATGGCTGGGATACCAGGTCAACCAGGCAAAGAGGGCAAAAGGGTGAGTAAACAAACAGCTCACCAGTTGTGGCCTAGTGGACGGTTGTATAAACTGGGAGAAGACCCGACAGCTGACTGGATGTTGTTTTGTGGACTGGAGGGAAATGAAGGTTGTTTGAATGATCTATGACTGATGTATTACAGTGGCTAGTTGTGTTACAGTTACAGAAGGGCCTCCACGGTCAAGGGGCCACACACGGAGTACAACTAGAAGTGCATATGTGACTGTGGTGGGCAGTTTTTCTACTAAGGCAACACGATTTTAGACTTTAAACCACTTTTTTTTTTCCTTTAATTCTTGTTTTGTAATGGAATGTGGCTTAAAGGAATAGTGTGCACTTAGTGTAATAGTCTTCATCCAAATGGGATCTGGTCCAAAGCTTTAAATAGAGAAGAGAATGAGTTCCAATAATTTATGGGACACACTTTCTAATACAATGATGGCCTGAAGTTTCCTTACAACAGCATTCTTACTCTCTTTTTTTTTTCTTTTTTCTTTTTTTTTATTATTCTGTCACATTGCAGCTGAAAGACAATACTCAAGGACAGGTGGATTGATTGTTCTTTTCTTTTTTTGTCTAGTTTAATTGACTCCCTCTGACTCCCTTTACCTCAGTTACAGTGTTTGAAAACCGGCTTTTCAGATGCTTCAGTATTCATGCTTGTCTTACAGTGGTCATAAAACATCATGAAAACATTTGGCTCCTCTGCAGCAAATAGAAAATATATAGCAGGTTGAGGAGTGGAGCACCCATAAGTAGGTCAAGCAAATGTTCTGTTCAGAATAAGCAAAGCTAAGATGATGCACAATACTCAAGACATCTGGACACAAATATCTCAAGCATCTCCCTCTTGTGAATGCATTCAAACTCAAAACTTCCTTCAGTAGCATTAACAATTTATGACCTATTGTTGGTTGTGTTTCTTTTCCTCGATGGATCATTTCCCACAGTGTAGAAAGTAAGATAAATTATTTTCTAGCAAAGTTTTTATGATCAACAAAGTGAGCTGTGACGATGGCGCGGTTGTTTTTTGATGCCGTTGTTTCTCTACCTCATTAGTAAGGTGTTATTTCATACCAGTCCTTAGTCAGGAAGTGAGCGTCAAAGGAACAAAGTGTCAAAGGCATCAATTATGGTGCAAACTTTTCCTTTGGGATGGAGGTTTTTGTGGACTTTCAGTCATAATTGGTGGCGAGGAAATAGATCGTCACTCGTATTTGATGTTTTTACTTTGTGCTTTGTTACATATAAGTGAAGTTTCCAACATTAGGTTTTTCTTCAAAGATTTTGTAAGTAAAGCATACCTATGGCTTTAAGCTGGTTATTCCATACTTTCCGTTGTTGTTGTTACTGAAGACACAGTTCTGATCTATTAATACTCTGTCTTTGATGACTGGCTGACTTCATGGTGACTGTTAATGTGCTAAGGTTTCTACTTATTCTTAGCTCCAGGAGTCACATGTATCCCCCGAAGTTGTTGACCAACCTGTGTTTCTGCAGTTTGACGCTCTATTTTAGGAAGGTGGACATGTATCATTACCAGAGGCTCGCTAGTGGCCAGCTGATACAGCAAGAGACTCTCACCTAATTAGCAACTCTTGGACGTGTTTGCAACTTATTGGTTTCACTAGAAGCCATCGCTGCTGTGCAAATGATGCAGAATGTCTTGATGTCGACTGACCACTCCACAACCTTCATAGAATAGCCAGGAGTGAAAAGCTTTCACAAGGCTTTAGTTTCAAGTCAGAACATCTCTCACACTGTCTACTTCAATTTATTGTTGAGGAAAATACGACCACTCTAAGCCATTTAGATTTACTTCAAGGAGATGTGGAGGACACTGTAGAGGGGAAAAGAGGAATGATGCCATTTCCACTGATCCTTCTCTAAAGCTTAAAGCAACATATGCAAGAAAGGATATCAAGGGCAGTCACCCAAGCCCTTCTGTGACCCCATGTCTAACATTCACAGAATCTTGATTTTATCTTATTACCTTGATGGATGACTGGTTCAGTTTGTCAGGGTGGAGGTAAGGGCCAATCCAACCATGTCGAGGAATTTATGGGAATGTATTGCCCCCACATAGCACATTACCATTAATAGTAATGTGAATAGCTTGGTTTTATCTTTTATGGATGGCATTGACACAGAATGGCAGGCAAAGAGTAGGACTTTGGGACTCACAGCAGATCAAAAAAGAAGATGGAAAGTGCCAGTAAAACGGATATGCCCACCCCCGCTGAATGTGGCGTACTAAAATATTCATCAGGTGCTGTAATGATGTGCTAAGCTCCATGTTGTCGTTGTAGGCTGGCCATGTCCTACACAGGTCAAGGAGGCTTGAGTTCTCTGTAAGTGTAGCCAGTTGTAAGACTATCTAGGCATACTTGAACAACGTCCATGCAAAGTGATTTAAATGAAGACAGTTCAGAAAGTACAAAATGACGTCATTTTGTGTCTTCAAAATAGGACTGAAAACCTACGCTTGGTCAATGTTTGCTGCATTTTTTTTTTTTTTTTAAGCCAAAATACACAGGAACGCCATGGGAAGCTTGGTTTATTCATGTTGTGCCAAGTCCTCCCAGCATACTTTGCTTCGGTAGTTGGCAAGATGTTGTGAGTGGGTTCAGTGCAGACATGGGTACATCCATAGGCAAGGTAGTGGTGGTAGGTTCTTGCTGATTAATAAATAATCACCTTAAGAAATCCCCCATTACAAGGTGCATCTTGGGATTTAATTCCGTGCCTAATTCCGTGTAAGTCTTATTAGCAATAGAAATGTACCTGTATATATATATATATATATATAAAAAAAAAATCTTCACTCGAATAGGACATATGTTATGATCATTCCTTTGGTTTGCAGTGGAGGCAGTAACATGTGCATACATCATACACAGGCCTCGTCTATAATGAAACGTTTTCAGACCATTGCATGTACATCTATGCATAGAATTGTTTCATTTTTTTTTCTTCTTCTGATAAACAATACGCCCATTACTTGCACTGAAATGTAAATCGCATATGTTAAATACGTCGCAATCAGCTGAAGGCCTTATGCAGTGTCAAAGATTTCATGTCATGTCTGATAAATGTGCAGCAGTGTTTGTTGTTATGAGATGTAGCTGTCCTAGTGTAGGGATGATGAAACTCCAGCAAGCCCTAAAGGAAGCAGAACAGTGCAACAGCTCTGTCTACGGATGTGTTCCCTTCAAATGAATAATGCAGTATAGATCCTCTTACTGATTTATTTATTTATTTTAATTTAGTTAGCTGGTTATTTATTTAGTTATTTCCCTTTGAGAATTTCTGCAGTTTGTGTCTTTGGACTAGTAGTTGATGAGTTGCAGGATATTAGTAAGCCATTAGAGTATGCATGATTTCCTGCACATGAAGCTAAGATTTTTTTTTAAATCTTTGATGCTGCGAGGAATTTTTTATTTTTTTTTTTAATCTGATAAAAGGTGACATTCTCAATCGACTGCATACTGATTATCACCTGTATCACTTGCCTTTCATTGAAATATTTGCCTCAGCTGGGGATATGTGGGGATGACTCTGTGCCACATGAGACGTCTGCCTCATATGTCAAGGAGATAAGAAAGTACAAAAGTCACAATAAAGGTGAAAAGGCCTGCAGACTGAAGATCACCCAGCAGAGGGAAAGACTTTTTAGGTAGGAGAAATCATTTTCCTAATAAAATAATATGATGTACCACATGAATTTCTTAAAAGAACCCACTGAGACTACTGATGGTTATAGTTTAAATACTGAAAAACTGTATGACATTTTCCTTACTATACTATACTGTACTGTACTGTACTGTACTATACTATATGGCATGGTACAGTACAATATGATATGATGCTATACTATGCTATGCTATGCTATGCTATGCTATACTGTATGGTATGGTACAGTACAATATGATATGATTGATGCTATGCTATGCTATGCTATGCTATACTGTACTGCACTGTACTGTACTGTACTATCCTATCCTATCCTATCCTATCCTATCCTATCCTATCCTACGCTTTGCTATGCTTTGCTATGCTATGCTATGCTATACTGTACTGTACTGTACTGTACTGTGCTGTACTATCCTATCCTATCCTATCCTATCCTATCCTATCCTATCCTATCCTATCCTATCCTATCCTATCCTATCCTACGCTTTGCTATGCTATGCTATATTATAGGAGATGCAGTAAGCATATTGATGTACTGAATATCTTCAACTGATAGAGTCAAACTATATATTTGAATAAAATGTATTTCATAATACACTGCATCAGTCCCCCTCCTTCTCTATTATCTAGTTACACAAGTTGCAGTTACAGTGCAAGTGTCCAACAGATGAATCATTAGCTACTATTACCATTATTATCATGCAGGATAGGGCTTTTGCTTGTAATGAACCTAACTCACAAATGGTTGCAGTGAACTGCATGACCCATGTTAGTTTGTATTGAATAGCTTGAAGTGATTACATTTTGCTGCTTAAGATCATGTTTCAAAGCTGTCATATTGCAAGAAAGATAAGTGTTTTTTGTCCTTGCTCGTATAGTGTTTGCATCCCCTTCCGTTGTGTCTCACCACTTCATTGTCGTAGTTCAAGTGTTCTTTTATCAGAATTAAACAAGTATAACCTATATCTATCTAAGGTTACTCTTAAGTTGTTTTCCTAATGGCAATTTCAGTGGATTTGTAGCTATCCTGTGATGAAAGACAGGCAAGATTATTTCATTGTGTTTTTTGTTTCACAACAAGGACATATCATAGAGGTTGACAGGCTGCACCGACATGTGATCCTTTTGCCGGAAGTCAGTTGAAACCAGAGAACAAGTTTGGTGTAAACATGATGTCCAGTTGCTGTTGCCTGGTAGGAATATGATTTCAGAGTGAAAAAACCTGCAACCAGTGAAATGGGAGAGACAGCTTTTTGTGAAATAATGCGGGGCAGTATTTCAGACCTAAATCGCTGTCATATCACATTTGTCATCCATCATCATGTCTGATCATGTGATATCACAGATCAGTGCAATGCTGTAAGTGTAGCACAAACACACTCTCTTACTTGTGTCAACGTTTGAAACAATATCAGACTCACAGCAGCTGCCTGGGCATTTTGATGTGCCATAGTTATAATCAAAACAATAGAAAACATTGTTCATCTTGTCTGTACTTGGCAGCTGAAGTGGTCAACATTTTAAAGAAGAGAGTGGTAATTGCTGTCTTTTAGAAATGGAAGTGGTGTTTACATTTTCCATGTGCCTCCTGCTGAATGACGGAGACAGCTGTCCATCCATAAGTCTTGACCAACATGCACAGACATATATTTCCCCTTTTTCCTTTACCCTTGTACTGTCACATGTATCAAATATTATATGTCCATTCAACTGTTGTTTTTTTTCCTCTGCTGAGAAACAACTATATCATCTTCCAATCATGTCAATTTCCTTCCTACCAAGCTGTACACGTTACATTGTGTGTTTGGCTTGGCTGTGTCCAAATGTGTAGCTACATCAGCGCAGACAATTTACTGTCAGTGGGTAGCAGTATCTTACTGGTGCTCTCTATTGAATAACATTATGCAGGTGCACAGAGAGTTCAGATCAGATGCAATAACATCCATCTACTTTAAAACTTAATCTATGTATCCTCATTGCATAGTTAATAGTTTTTGTCATTTAACCTAATTTGGTTTGAAAAAGCTTGGCTTTCTCTGAAAGCTAAATGCATGCTATAACTGGAATTTAGATGCCTCTGCTCCACAGGACGGAGCAAATGTTGTTTTGAGATAATTGAGCCACCACCGTATATATAATGCTCATATTATATCTGATGGACTTGGCACAGGTTCATTTGGACCCGTCTGTGTGTCTGCAGAGACAAAGCAGGCAGTGACACTGATAGGGAAGGAGTTATGGTTTGGTTTGTGGCGACTGGAACATTTGGCAGCGGTTTCTTGCTCCATAGGTGGAGGCAGACAGGAACAGCGATACAACTGTAACAGACTGTTGACCTCTACCAGAGCACCTGCAGGGTGAGATTATTAAGTAACGAGTCCCTGGTGAGAATACCAGCCATCCTGCCAGAAGTTCTCCATGGGAGGCTGCCGCTGATTTGGGTGATGCAGTAAATGCATGAAATTGCAGCAGGTATTTGATTGGAGCGCTGCTTTTAGTTGTCAGACATGGTATACTGCATAATCATGTCCAAAGTGCTCTTCCCAGAATCAAAAATAGATTAAATTTCACGACTTTTTAAGTAGTTGATGAAAAACAATTTACATTTCCGGAGTGGTTCGTGTTTTGTTGTGTTTGAACAGCTTTTAGTCTAATTTAACTTGTGCGTGTATAATCATATGCATACTCTAATATGTAGACTAAGTTTGCGTACACTGCACATAATACAATTTCAGGTGTAAATGAAAATTTCGTGAGTATGGCCACTACGTCAAGCATCCTTAATAATGTTAACAGCATATTGGTATGTTTCACTTATTCTGTCGTATATTTAAAATAACTGTACAAATCAGAGTTATGTACTGTACGTCCAACATCCAAACATGCAAATATACTCTTTGATACTGCGTAATACTATACAAACAGCATGTGTAATCCTTGTCTGTAACACTAGTGAGGTGGTTTATTTCTAGCCAAACTATTGAGACATAGCTGGTGATTATATTGACGGTCTGTGTCTTTAAAGTAGTGTTTAAATACAGTAGTGTGATGTAGCTATGTAGTTACAGTTTTGGCACGACCCGTTGAATGACAGAGTAACACAGAGGGAAGAATTTACAGGTCAGCAGGGCTCACAGCTGAGATTTTATGGCAAGATTTACACCCTCTGCAATTTTACAAGCAGAGGGAGGATTTGTTAACCCTTTGTTGAACAAGATGAAATAGGTTATTCTTCTCTCTCTGTCCAAATTCATATTGAAGCAATGCAGAGAACTGTGCTTTTGACACCTGCATTACACTAGGAGGTAACACTATTGCCCAGTGCACAAAGCAATTAATCTTGTCAATGTCAAGTGCATTGGGAGAGAGGATGAAACAAAGATTTGACCTGATTGGCTATGAAAAGGTCTCACATTTGGGCCCAGTTGGGAAAGAGGAGGGTTACAGGGGGAAACGTTTGGCACATGCAAGGACAGATGCACAAAGCTTTGATTTATCTGTCTGACTCTCGTCGTTCCCACGGAGCCCCAGTATGGCTACATCCATGGGTGTCCAGAATAAACACACATTAATTGGCCAATTAATTACAGGGACAAATACAGGGGGCAAGGCTTTGAGTGGGCCATTTTGATTGCGCATTGTTCACTGGCTTTTATAGTAACTGCGTACATGAGCTGATGTGTATGCATATGTGTTAGAATGATGCTCTGATGTTCTACACGGGGTAATGTAGGTCAATTCATCCTCTGAGCATTAGATAGAATTGCTGTAGTTGGCCAGAGCACAGCCCTCATTCACGTATCTATAACCTCATGTCTGATGTCTGGAGACTGAACCTTACCACACACCAGGGACACTGCTTGCTTATACATGTTCCTTCTGTTCCAGGATCCAAATTCAGCACGGCCTGGCCATGTTTCTGGCCTGCGTCTAGCCCTCCAACTTTTTTAAGTGCTCTTTCAATGTCATGCGAGGTCAAAGCAGCACTACTCAAGTGTCATGCGTCAGTTAGGGTCAGCTGAACTGAAATCACTTGACTCATTGAGGTATGTTTCTGGACAGGAGGTGACTGGCCCCCTTTGACTGTTCCAGGTATTGTGGTGTGCGCCATGCTTTAGTCATCCAAACAATGGGATTTCTCTGGCTCCAAACAGTCTAGTAATTCGCAAACATACTCTCCTGGCATTTTAGGTCAGTTTGAGAGGCAGACAGAGTTTGAGAAATGTTGAGAATGTAAATACCTTTAAAAGGGCATTTTGGATCCGGGATGCTTAGATTTGTAGCATGCCCGGAGTAAGCTGTGTCTCTGTCTCTTCTTCCCTCCAGCATGGAGAAGGAGAGGAGGACACAGGGAGCTCAGAGTGCAGGGTGAAGGAAGCTTTACAGGGAGGAGATGTAGCCCTGAAAACTGCAGAACACAGAGGCGTGGTAGTGGGAGGCTGCATCACTTACAACACACTGTTACTGCCTGCCATCCATATTCTGATTCTCCACACTCCCATTCTACCATTCAAGCAATTTATATACATTCATCTGTGTCCACTTAATGGCATGCCAGGGAGCAGCACATTGACAGTGGTCTGATATTCTACAGACGGTAGTGTGTAAGACCTTAGTGTAATCTGTTATGTGTGGTGAGTGATATGAAGCATAAGACTTGCCAAGGGCTACAGTACCCGGAGTAAGCGCCCTGTGGATCTTTGCACAGTGTATTCTCTCTGACCTCAAATATTTGGTTTGTAAAATGAACCAGGGTTTATTCAAAGTAGATTTTCAGCCTCTCCTATTCACTTGTTGGATAATGCATTAATGAAACACTCCATATCTGTAAACATAGGATGGAAGCAATCTGCTCCGGATGAATAATACGGCCAAAAGTCCAGATGAGACTGTGAAATTTCTAAGAGCCAAGACTAATAACAGCATCCATTAGGAGATGAGAACATTCAAGAGGCAATGCCGGCCTATTGAAGAGCCAAAGCAGTAGGCACCCGGCTTGCATGGAAACACTGCACAGACATTCAGCTGATCAGTGGGAATTGAGCTCATAGTTTAATATAGATTTATCATCTTCACCACATAAAAATGCAAATTCAGATAATATCATCAGCCCTCTTTCTTCTCCTTAGGAGTTGTTAAAGTCAATGAGCTCTTAAAACTTATCGCAGAAGACATGGTTGAGACGTGGATGTTATAAAGAGCTGTTCAGAGCCTCCCATGGGACTGCCTTGGCTTAGTTTCTATAGACATTCACTGTCTGCATTTCCTGTGTTTGCCTTTGGCTCTAGTGTTTGCATACTGTGTGGTAGAGAGCAGTTGAATTTTGCTGGAATAGCTCTGTAATGGTTATTTTGCACAATGATATGCTACGCTCTATGACTGCTTACCCTTGTAATGCCACCTGTGTCCCTTTGTATTGTGTGGCAGTTGAAAAGAGGCATAATGCAGCGTGAAAATTATTGTCACTCTCTCTCACCAGTGTTCGACTTCAACTTCCTTCTCCTCTCATCTTTGTAAGCCTTCAACAGAAAAATCTTCTTTATGGTATTCAGTGCCTAATTGCCAGACTGCTTAATTAGGGATGTTACCCAACACAAATCTTACATTCATGCATTGAGGACATCCATCCTCTCTCAGAGAGCTTGCAGTTTCCTTATTGGCCCTATCCCCCATCATGTGTAAAATTTGTGATGAAGCTAGTTTGCCATCTAGTGGCACATGCACAAATGACTGTTAAGTCACATGGACTCCATGATTGAGTCTCTGTGAGGAAAGCCTTCATGGAAAGCTTTAGCCAAGAGACTATAGGTGCAATCTTAGCCAGCTGAGCTGTGTCTTAAGTCGGCTGCAGTGTCAGCCATCTCTTTATACGTCCCTGAATATTTAGATGGCTGGGAGTTAAAGAGAGCATTGTGTGCCAGTCAGAATGGTGAAAAATGCTAAGCTGCATTTGAGCCCCTGCCAGGCAGCTGTCGGCTTTGCCGTTCTCTTCCTGCCCCGGCCGCTCCTCTTAACCCTCAGTAAACAACTGGAACAAATCCTATTTTATTAAGGCTTTTACCAAGTGCAAGGGATCTCTGCAAGCTCCAATGCCCAGGCATTTTCTGAGCTTGTGCAGTGTCCTAAGATGGCATCCAGTGAGGGCAGGCAGAAGTAGGAAATTTACACTGGTCTGTCTCTAATTGGATATGTAATCAGAGGCAGGTGAGACTGCAGTGTTCTGTGACATTTCACACAAGTGGGATAATCAATATTTGCTTCATAGCTGATTTGACACAGTGAAAACAGGTTTGTTAAAGATTTTGACCACTGCAGCATATTAAGCTGCATAGTTGGTTTGATTCCACCAAATATTTGGTCCTTTCACGAGCTAATAGATGAAATGTTGAAGCTCACGCCCAAAAACAGCTGTGCTGATACATAAACAAGGAACTATTTCATGTAAGTGGCTGAGAATGTGCCCAGTTAGTAGAATCTATGTTCTTATATTTAAAAAATGAACATAAAGATAATGGGTCATTATTTGCTTCATAATGAAGAAGTGAAACTCTAAGAGACCAGTGACATTGGAATGAAGCTATTGCTGAAACTCATTTCCAATATTATTCTTGGTATTTAGATATTTAAACAAAAGAAGCTGAAGGTTATCATGGTTGTGGAGTTGCTGCAGATATCTTGGCATTTATCTTGTATATAGTTTTTGTTGTTATTTTCGAGTCTTGCTGGTTCTTAAGGTTCATGGTGCAAACTTTAAATGAGAAATGAGAAGATATTAGCATGGGGACTGGATGACATTTCAAAATTAATTACAGCATAAATTAGCTTTTGCTGGCAGTCTGAGTAATTGTCTGTATCTTGTCTGAATCTGGATACAATAAGTGTTCCTATGGGACTGTGGGTTGACCGGAAGACTGAAGTGATCAAATACATGTGGTTGTAAAGTCTCAGTCCTTTTTTTTCTATCTTTCTCTGGCCAGAGGTGGAGAAGCATTTTCCCTGGGGAATGGATATTGTGACAGGCTATCCTGAGGAAAACATGTTCTCCCCTGCCTGTGTGTGTGCGTGTGTGTGTGTGCGTGTGTGTGTGTGTGTGTGTGTGTGTGTGTGTGTGTGTGTGTGTGTGTGTGTGT
>JAPTYQ010000008.1:11504889-11518745 GCA_029814465.1 Ostorhinchus cyanosoma
GTGTGTGTGTGTGTGTGTGTGTGTGTGTGTGTGTGTGTGTGTGTGTGTGTGTGTGTGTGTGTGTGTGTGTGTAGTGTATTTTTTGTGTGTGTGCGAATATACAAGTGCACACATCTGGTTGTCCATTGTGGGGTCATTGTCCATTGTTACACTGATTTTAATGACCAGCTATACCTTGGAAATCTACCTCCACTTACTGTGTGCTCTGTGGATTACCAAGCGACATGCACTTATTAGGACAATTTGTCTTTTACAGTGTTTTTGTACATATTTGTTTACTGAGCAAATACAGCTGCTGTTCAAAAGCTACGTAGTCAGTTCCAGTTAAACATCATACAGCAGTTGGACAAAAGTCTCAGGTGGCCTGAGTACACGTCCCCAGAGGGAGACGAGACTTAACTCAGGCAGAAAGAGTGGGAGTGGCATGTGAGTTTTTCAGTCAAGAAAAGGTCATCTCTCCCATGAGCTATATAACATTGCAGCACCATCTTAGGTTGGTGATGTCAGATAGTCTCCCTTCAGGTCAAACTCATGTCACACGTAAGATAACAAAAGCAAAGAAACAGGAAGCTGAGGATGCATTAGTAAATGGTGAAAAATGAATGAAATGAATGAATTGTTTGTGTAATCTACAATTCAAGTTATGTTTTGACTAGTTATGTTTGCATGTTAAGAAACAAATAATTCACTTTACTCTGAAACCATAAAGTATGTATCATAGAATCAACAATTGATATGCGAATGTGCTACACTGCAAAAAATCCAAATCTTACCAAGTGTGTTTTTCTCATTTCTTGTCAAAATATCTCATCACACTTGAAATAAGACATAATCACCTAAAGAGTAACTTTTCAGTGAGATATAAGGAACTCATTTTTAGGCAATAGATCTTATAAAATGTTATTTCAAGAAATCTTCACATCACTTGTTCTAGATTTTTTTATTTTTTTTGCTTAATTCAAGATTTTTTTTGCTTAATTCTAGCCAAAAAAAAAATCTGCCAATGGAACAAGTGAACATTATCTTGGTAAGATTTCTTGAAATAAGGTTTTCTAGGTTTATTGTCTCAAAATAAGTTCTTTATATCTCACTGAAAAGTTACTCTTTAGGCGATTATGTCTCATTTTAAGTGTGATGAAATATTTTGACTAGAAATGAGGAAAAATACACTTGGTAAGACTTAGATTTTTTTCCAGTATACTAATAAATACATTAGTGTAGAACAATAAAATATAGGAACAGAGATAGTCACTGTCAATCAGCTTTATTTACTTTAAACACATAACAATTTCCCCTGGGATTAAGAAAGTATTCTGATTTAGGCAAACAAAACCAAAGATGATGTTTTGCACCTGAAATTGAAATATTAACAAAGCAAGTGTTAAAATATGCTTAAACTGATTATCTACTGACATCTGTGTCTGTTTGCAAAAAGAAAAATGATTCTGTTCTTTTATTGCTGCCAGGTTTGAGGTTCTCCTGTAGTGTTGTTCATTTCACTCCCAGCTTATCTTCTGACCTCTCCTTAAGAGGGGCATTTATAAGGTGGATTATGAGGATTTTTGATGATGTACCTGCTTTTTTTTTTTTTCTTATTAAAATAAACGTGGCACATTTGGCCCTCCCTACATTGTGTACCACTGTGTTATCCCAGTATGGGTGGACGGACACAGAACGTCTCAGAGAACATGTTGACATTTGGGATAAGGATTATGGAGTCATCATAAACGAGTGCCTCTGCTGTGTGTCACTGTCGCTGTTCACTTCGCTCTAAGATTGGGGCTTGCGTTGCAGGACTGAGCCGGGCCTCGTGTCTGTGTTTCCTTTTACACTTTACAACTCATAGTAGAGTTGAAGTCAGTGGAGGCTGGGATCCATGTGGATTAAGTCAGGGGTTCAAAATATGCTGTCAGTCTACAGAGGCCTCCTACTTGCCCCAGCGCTAATATATACTCACTCCAGCTTTTCTGCTAATATTATTGAACCAGTGCTTAATGTGTAGTGCTTTTCATATTGCCCTCATTACACTTTTCAGAATTGAACACATAAATAGAAATATGAATATGTTTGGTCTTGCTAAACCGTCTTTCATTTACTCAGAAAGCTAGTTCATTTTGTACTGTTTCTCCGTCGCTCTCCTCTCCAGTCTCTTCATATTTCTCTACCTCCTTCTCCCCCTCTCATCCCTCATTTCCTTCCTTGCCTTCCTCTATCTCTCCCTCCCTCTAATCTACTGCAATGACCTGAAGGAGGGCTTCACACTGCAGCGCTCAAATAATAATCAAGCACTGGGATGTTGTCAAATTTATAGGACACTGAGCGTTGCATAGCAACAGAGATTGCCAGGGTGATCCAACAGGCGCTGGAAGTTGGGTGAGGAAGAAACGGGGCGAGTGACAGGAGACAGGCGAAGGAAAGGAGACATGACAAGAGAAGCAGGAGAACAGGATGAGAAGAAAGAAATAGAGTTGTGTTATTATACACAAAGGGAGAGAGGAATAAGAGATGGAGAATCAGAAAAGGAAATGAGGAAGTTGGGGTTTTGTTTAAGTGAAAGAAAACAGACACGGCTGGTTTGACCGAGTCATTCAGTGGGTGTCTGAGTTATTATTAAGTCTTTGTTGACATAGTTTATAATGGCATTCTGGCATAGACTGTCAGGTTAAATTTAAGTCAGGGGATGAATATAATCTATTATCTTAGTCTATCCAAAATCACTTTATGGATATAAATAAAGGAAAACGTGTCCTGGTCTTTCTGGAGATCATCTCACATTTCTTTTCATTCCGTTTTTCTTTAAGTTGAAATTCTTGGTTTCAGTTTCCTGTTCAGTCTTGTTGCCTAGAGACTGTGGTGGACTGCAATTCACCTCTGACACTGCTTCTTTGCATTTTGTCTGCATTCTGTACCAGAGGAATGTTTAAGAACAAAAACAAAAACAAAAAAAAATAGAAGAAATACAGTTACAGTAAAGATCGAGAGTATTTTCCTCTGGAAGACATGTACATTAAGTATGCGTCTAGATACAGACTGAAATCCTTTATGAAGAAGTCAAACTTTCTGTTGCTGAATAAAAACAGTTTCAATGCTCTTACATAAATCTACTTTTTAGCCCGTCTTTGTGCAAAGAAAACAAACCACAAAACTGCGACTGACCTCCATTAACTTATCCTTTTAGTTGCACTTGTATAAAAGTCAGGGTGTTCCAAACATGACATTTAGAATTGATCTTTGTTGTATTAAACCAGAGTTGTAGTTAAAACTCTATGTAATACTTCACACATTTTGGAATAGAGGCTAAGTAAGCTCTGCTGCTGGAGCATTTTGGTGCTCATGGGCACTAAAACACTAGGAGGTGTTTCAATTTGGAGACTCTACTGAGTGCAAACAGAGAGGACAGCTGTGCTCCACACTAATTATTTCTAATCTAATGCACTGTGCACAGATTTGCAGATGAAGGCATGCTAAGCGATGTTCCTCTGGACTTGTATCAGTGTGATTACAAGGTCACCTGATGTATTCTCACTGGATTGTTTAATTGTCAAAAAGAGATATTTGTGTGTATATTCTACCAAGTGTGTCCAAAAGACTTCTAGTCGACTTTAACACAGTTGGCTACCAGTTTGTTACATAAGTATAGCTCATACTTGTTTCCGTTCCAATGCATTTATATTAAGGAGTATATATGCATTAGAATATGAGTCAGTGAAAGGCTTTAACAACAGCCTGAAAAAAAGGACCAACAAAGCTTAGTTATAAAGTAACAAGAAGAAAGTAAAAGGATTAATTACAGACCAGAAGGAGTGCATTAGTTGTACCTAGAAAACTTGCAAGTGAATGCAAATTGTGTGTTACTAGTGTCTAAATAATAAAAAACCATCACTCTATTTCGATGATATAATTTTTTGGGGAGCCGAACTCAGATCCACAATTTATTTTGTTGATGTTATGCAAACACATGGACATAAAATTAGTGTGCACTTTGGAGTTTAAAAGAGATTTAAGGGCAGATGTGGAGAAATAATTTTCAAAACTGCATAATTCATGACCTGCTTGGAATAATAGCATATGAAATATTCATTAGTGAAATTACTTATCTATGTAATCTCCTTTTGTTGTTGAGTTCAGAGGAGAAAGGGCAGCAGCAGGGGTGAAGACTAAAACCAACAGCCTGATCTTTTTGCAAACGTGGCAATGATTCACTGTCACCTTATTCATTATCGTTGAAAAGAAAATAAATAGAACACCTTTTGCCCTCAGTGAAATGCTGTCGTTTTTGTTATAAATACTCCCTTTACACAAAAAGGACGTGTTTTCAATCTACCTAAAGCATCCTGTTGCATGAGCACTCTGTATATTGCCACTGTGAGTGCTGTTTTAGTGGCACAAAGGTAACTAACCTCAATTACATTTCAAAGAGGACATTCTAGCGTAATGTAATTTGGTTTGAAGCAAAGGGTTTTCTAGATTTAAAGGTTTTTATTCCTGCACGTTAACATATTTCGACATCTTCTAAATCTTCTCAAAGATGCCCTCAGCCGTGCTCACTTTAAAGCGCGTGAAAACCTCGGGAACTGCATTAACACAGATGATCAAAAGATGCCGGTTGAGGTCGTGTTGGTACATCAAACAAATTGAACAAAGGAACACGCATTATTCCTGTGAGGAGGCGTACACTGGTTCTGTTGTGTCATTATTAAAGGTAATATTTACTGTACTACACCTTGGCTTTTACTGTGTTCATAGTCTTGTAATGTGTAGACTATAAATTGTACGATACACAGCATATAAGCCTGAGCACACATGCAAACAGATGATTAAAAGCTATAGCTCTCAGTGAAGTTTCTTCCTTTGTCTTTGTTGCAGGCAAACGTGTCAAATTCGACCCAGTTAATCAAAGTATGCGTACATGGAGTGTCAGAGGAAAGAGTCGGGGGCGGTGCTTTGTGAATCTTCTTTTCTCTCAGCAGCTAGTGATCCTTTGCTCTCCACAGATCAACACAGTCACTAACTCGATGGAGGAAAGGCAGTGTTTTTGTGTCACCCACACTGACATATACAGTAGCAGAGAGACCCATTGTTTGTGTCAGATAATGAAGCTCGTATTAGAAAGAGGTAATCATTCTCAGGCATAATACAGATATCTGCATTGTCTCACACTTTTGCCGCTGATTACGCTGCTGTACAGTGAATTGGCATTGACCAGAATATTACCATCTCTTAATTGAGTTGATTCTACATCCGTCTTGTGTGTATGTGTGTGTATGTGTGTATGTGTGTATGTGTGTGAGAAAGCCTGCTAATTCCAGGCACCGCTCATAACACAGAGCCAGTGATGCTCTGCCAGTTTATGGGATAGCTGTAAGGACATCCACAGAGCTTTATCCTCTTTTCTCATGAGGACATAAACCCTCTTGATGTAAATTATACCAACTTTGGTGTGGTTCAGATAGCATTACATCTCATTAAGATGTCAGCTTTTTAAGACTCTCGAGACTTTCAAGCACTGAAGCTTTTTTTTGCGATTCACAAAATGTCACTGGGAAAAAAAAAAAAAAAGAAGGGAAACAAGCGTCATGTTTGAGAATGGTGTCTTCCTTCTGACCTTGTTTTGTAATGCTGGACAGTATTCAGCGGCTGGCCTGCTTGCTTCTGTATCTGCTCTTGGGCTGATTGATGCAGCAAGGGACTCACACAGCTGGGAAGGAGGCAGTAAACCTGAGGAGGGAACAAAGAGTAGTGGGCCACACGGGGTGCAGCAATTAAGCTGTTTTCTTGTTGTTAATTAAAAGCAAATTAAAGACTGCGACAGGACTTGCTGTCTAGCCTTAATTGCTGGCAGCATGTATGCCCAACCACACCTGTTGGTACATCCTCAGTCACTCATCTAAATCGTTGTCCCTTTTTTTTGTCTACCATAGGGACGGAGAGGAAAGACTGGGGAGCCTGGACTCAGAGGCCTATCTGTAAGTGCTTTAAATACACACACACATTACACAAACACTATTATTAATGCTAAAGCACAACAATTACTGTGTGGATCTGCAACTTCAAGTGTGCACTTATGTCATTATAGTAGATAATTAGTTTGATGTCAGCAATTATTTCGAAGAAAACCCAATGAAAGCCATATGTTCTGAGGACGTGCATGAATCGATTAGTAACACCGCTAAGCATAGTTGACGTCTTTTTCAAGAGTTGAATAATTTTAGCTTGAGCTGGTGGAAGGACGGTTTAGAAGAATTAGTGGAATTAGTGGTTATTTGCATCATTATGATCTGAAAAACTGAAAAAAACAAAAAAATGGTATTCATAGGATTCATCCACTCCTTTTCTGTGCATTTGTTTCTTATATTTTTGTTTGGAAATTGTCATGATTCATCCACTAATTCTAATTGACTATCAGTTTAATTCTTTGACTTCATAAAGTAATTAAAATACGCATCGCCAATATGTTTAGATGATGTGTTTTGAAAGTAAGGCACAAGAATTTCTGCAGTTCGATGTCAATTAAAGTTCTTAAATTGTTGTAATGATAAAAACAATGTGAAGAGCCCTTGATAGAAGCAATGCAGTAAAAAGCCTTTTTTTCTGTTTGTTTGTTTTTTTTTACATTAATTCCATGCAAACGCTGTATTGATCAGTTTAAAGCATCTCTTATTCTCTCATGCTGCAGCAAGCAGGTTATATTGTCAGCACAAAACCACAAGGGGTATATTAAGGTAGCACTTGAGAATGCTTGTATTGATGAGAAGGACAAGTCTGCCTATAAGGCCTGTTGACTCCTTGAATTATGGTCTTTTCCTCAGGCGTCTAAACCAATCCCAGACACTGTTCGAGTGTTTGTGTAGTGACCCACACACAAAAGGGCACAAACACCATGATGCGTTAAAGGAGACAGCCTGTCAGACTCTTAACTGCTCCGATGTCAGGACAAACAGGAGTGTTTAGGCATCATGTAGCTCTGATGCGTTGGATGTCCCATTATTTTCATGCACTATTGGCCTCATTACACTTTAGATCAGGACATGAGGTTTGTCTTTATTTCGTCCAGAAATCCAGTAAGATTCTGTTCTCCTTCTATCACCGTTATGCCCAATAGGTTCAATTATCTTTGGTATAATTGAGCTACTAACTGTTAAACATTTCCCGCATGACTCAGTGTATCCCCTTGCCTCCTTAATAACTCATAAAGTTGTAGGACACAAAGTCGTAAGAGAAAAGAAAAAGGGGATGGAGAAGGTGTGACATTTCTAAATGGCAGTATCCCGATGATAGCCTTAGCATGTGCCAGCTTTGCTTCTATCCCCTGGTATTGACATTTATGAGTCACCTGTTTTGCTGAAGTAGATCTCAGGGGCAAAATCATCTATTCAAAACACACACTGGGGCATCACTCTCTCTTGTCTATTGGCAGCAGGACAGGGCTCACAGTCGCAGGGGCAGCAGCTAATTCTCAAAGTCAGATCAGCACTGCAATACAATAGGGGAGAATGTTAAAGGTACACAAGAAAAACACAATAATGTATAGACTGCTGGGGGTCAGCCATGTCTTTATGTGAACTAACATGAGTACACGGGTAAAAAAAAAAAAAAAAAAAAGAGGCCTTTCCTATAAATAAAGATTTATTTTCTCCCAGCAACTTAGTTGTTTATATAAGGGATGTGAAAAGGTTAGGTTGTATTGTTCATGTAAATGTCTCTGGGTGACATGGAATCATTTTATCCTTTGTGAAGTCTTTTTATTGCTTGTAATTGCAGGGTCCCTTAGGAACATCTGAAGGAGCAAGTGTCAAGGTATCACTAAAAACATTATTTATCACAAAACAAAGTACTGACACATAGCATACAAAGTAGATCTGAGCTGTCTCCGTGTTTGATAAACCAGCGCATACCTGCACTTCCAGCAAGGGTGAATTGTCAAGATGACTGAACAGTGTTCATTCCAGCAGTCCTCCAAATAGGCAAGGAGTTTAATCATCTGCACACGGTTTGTCTCTATAAAGATGTACCGTGTGTAACGAGTTGTAGGTTGCACGGGCAAGTCAGGCATATGGGTGACCAGCAGCACAGCCTGCTTTGTCCTTGATTGACTTTTTTTTTTTTTGCTTTTGCAGTCAGGAGCAGATCTCCATCATCGGAAATGGCACCTTTCAGTCAATTGTAGTCTATCTAGTGTGCAAGTTAAATAGCAGCTCCCACCCTAAACCTCCTGCAGCGTAGCACAGCATGACTCAGTACTCACATTCAGAACAGACAGATGGCCATTACATACAGTGCTTTTGCAAAAAGGGTGTGCAATCATTTTCATGAAACCCAGGGGTGCTGTAGCTCACCAGAGGCACACATGATATGTGGTGCACAAAATTCTCAGACGTGGACGTATACTGTGCCGCCTACTGTTTCTCTTGATACCTGCTTTCTTCATAAACCTACCCCCTTTCCCTCAGCTGCCACCCACCAAGCCTCCAGTGGCCCACTTGTGATCATACTGAGAGTGAAAGCTATTGTGTAGTGGACAACCTCTTGGCCGCAGCTGTTCATTTGATGTATAGGTGCATGGTGTGCTGAGGTGTCAGCTCATGCTGCAGAATTCCTCCTGCTCCCTCTGCCCAGAGGAAGGAGACGTGTCAGCTGGGCAACCTTGAAAAAGAAAGTTGTCTGTATGAGGACACACTTATTATACTTCAAAACAAATGGGACTCCAGTAGGTATAGCATAGGTGAAGACACTATGGATCAGGGTTTTATTTGGATGAAAAATGAAATATAGAGTTGAGTTTTTGTGTCCTTGTAAGTCAATTCTAATGGGGCTTTCAGACAGAACAACAACAACAACAGCACCACTGTGTTCTGAAGCTGTGTCTCCACTTATTTGTACTGTGGTGTGACAGTTTGTCTCCAAGTTGTGGTCACAGTTTGTTCATGTTTTACTTTGATCACTCCGTGCTGTGTCAAACATCTACGTGGCCGATAGAAAAGTAGATATTTGTGTCTGAATTCTGGATGGTATGACTGGACTTGGTGTTTTTGTTGAGATCACAGGAGGAAAAGCCTATCTCGAGGAAAAAAAATAAAAAAAATTCTATCCAAGTAAGAAGGTGACAACAGTCAGGCAGCTTGTTGCAAGTAGCCTTTATTCATTAACACAGGCTTGTTATGTTCCCCCTCAATGATTCTACAAACCAATTAAAGCTTCTTAATTAAGGTAAAGAGGTATAGTTCCCATAGAGAATATTTTATTATTAGAGAAAATATATCACACTTTCTCCATTAGGAGGGAGGATGAGCATAACCAGATCTCAAGGACAGATATATTAAGGAGAAAAAGTTTGGAAATTCAGCCTATTTTGCTTTGTCCTCCGTGACTCCTCCTGAACGGTGTGCTGAATCCAGTGGCGAGCGCTGAGCACATCACATTGTGTCTGAAAGGACAGAAAGAAATGACAAACAGAAGTTAATTAAAAGTTAAGTAAAGCCAAATCTGCATCCTACGATGGCATATCTTTATTGTCAGAGTTCAGGATATTCAGCTGCTATTTAAACTTTAATAGAATGTATTTCCTCCGATTTGAAATTAAAGGAGCAAGACGCATAAATACATGTTTGTCAATACAGTACGCTCCTTCCTAATTTTATAATACAGAATAAAAGTGAGTTCAGGCGACTACAGACTGCAGGGAATGCAACTCGTCATTTTCAATTACGTCGCGTCATGTTATTTTATTAATATTATAAAGAACATTATAAAAGCATTTGTTTGAGACCTTTGACTTATGGTGGTGTTAGTTGAGAAATACAGCGTGAAACAGTTTGACTGCTCTAATGCTTACAAGCCCGTCGTGCTCTCGCTATAAATCAGTCATGTACCTACATTACAGATAGATTTATCGTCATTCTAAATTCTTGCTTACTGTGGATGACATGGAAACTCTCTTGTCCCAGTGAATGACTTATTTAAATCTGCTATACCGAAACAAGCCCGGGTAATTATTTAAAAGAATTTACAGAGCGTAAGTGGGAGAAATTAAAACCATCAGAGAGGAATGGAAAAGTAACAGTTTCTGTGGGCAGTAATTATTGAGCAGCTTTAGGGATAAGTCACTGCTTCTCAGTGGCCATCCTTGTGCATTTTTTAGTTTGGACAAAACAGATGCAAGTCATACTAAACTGCTGCTTGTGTAACATCTGTGTGAGTTGAGCTTCCTCTCACTCATTCAGCAGAGTGTGAATGTTTTAAAGGTAAAAAAAAAAAAAAAAAAAAAAGTCTGCAGTGCATGATGTGCCGGGAAGACGGTGTTCTCATGAATCACATCTCCATGACTGTATCTCCCACTGACAGTCTCAAACGGGCTCTGACAGAACGCTGCAGATATTGATGGAGAGACGGAGTGGGATGCAGACAGGCTTAATTGCAGTTTGATGACTCGAGGTGTTTCAAAGTCAACATATCACTCACAGACATCCACAGGTGGACCAGTTCACCATCCTGTATGCACTGGGTTTTCTACTTATGCAAATACACCGAAAAGCTGTTAAATACTAGCTGAGCTGCAGTTAATCTCATTTGAAAGGTTTATTAACTTGTTCTATATCTATGCCAATTATTCCGTTTTGATTGATCTGCCATTGAAATTGGAAAAGATAATAACAGAAAGCTTTTTACGCAGAAATATCTGTCTAATTTTTTTTTTTTTTTTTTGCCAGCGCACTCAATTTCACACAATTTAAGTTGAATTACAATGTTAATTCAGAGCAAACTTTCTTAAACCATTTTCATGTACGGTTTAGCTTTTTTACTTGGTTAACAGTTACTTTCAGACTGAGATCGTGACACCAGTGATATGATATAGTTGAGACCTCCATGGGATTGTGGCGTTCCCACGTGGCCAATAAAGCCCTACAGAATTCAATTAGTGCTCAAAGTCAATTTTTACTAGTCCCTCCTCCCCACCTAAAATATTAATAGGACAATCCATCTGTTCATACATGGCAGCCGTCTTCTTACTTAATAACAGCTCATAATTTGGACGAGGAAACAGTGACTATATCTCATTAAATGAACAGTGCCACAATGGCTGTCGTTAGAGAATCCAATGAGCAGGGGGAGGGGCCGAAACTCAATGGCAATTATTGTCTGTTAGAGTTGAGGTGCCGCTAAGGAGTGTATAAATATGCTGCAACCTTTCTCAGATGCCTCTCTGTCTTCTCAGATTGTTAAACAGATGCTCCATAATATCTCACCGCAGAGTAACTGAAGCATCACCTACAAATCTTAACACATGTCACCGAAAACAACAATAAACTTTGATGAACAACCCACTTGTTTCTTCTCTGTTATGCGGGATGCGGTTTGAAAAATAAGAAAATGTCAGGTGAACTTTATTAAACATGTCAGATGTCAGCTGAGGTACTTGTCTGGAATACAGTGCGTTTTCAATAATATATCATAATGGCATGTACCGTATAGCTTCGCCATAAAACAGCACCCTATGCCTTTTTTTTTTTTTGAATATAAGAAATATGAGCAAAAGCAGTAAGTCAAACCCTGAAATGAAAGCAGTAAATACACAATAGCACTCATATTTATTTGACAAATATCCAACGATATCCTTTCACTGTACATCTTGAGCAAAATGCAATTTTTTTTTTTTTTTTTCTAAGGTGATGTCTGTTTAGTTTTCAGCACATCACCTACAGGAGGAAACGCTATTATAAATACTCTAAGGACGACCAGCAGTCATAAAGTGCCACCTTTTGGTAGACAGCGGAATGATTAGAACATGCAACATATGAAAGTGCTTCTATGCAACAGGGGCTTGAGTTTTTCATTACACTGATAGGCTCACATAACAACATGAACTCATAAAAAGCCACATAGCAGATTTTTTTTTTTTTTTTTCTCCGACATAAGTAATTGAATTCTGAGATGACACAGTATATCTTTCTGATTATTTATCCTTAACAGCTGCCCTTGCCTTAAGTTTTATTTCTAAGCTTTTGTGTCTTTGTTGTCAGTCACTGATCTGCTGTGTTCACCGACAGGGCGAAAAGGGTGAGTCCGGAGTCCCAGGAGAGAAAGGAGAGAGAGGAGAAGCTGTACGTATTTTTCCCGCAGTGACATTTACAATGTTGTTCCACAGAGTCATTAACCAAGGCCTCCTCCCACAGGGTCAGCTAGGTGCCGAGGGGGCCAGCGGGATGAAAGGACAAAAAGTAAGTCACATCAATGTCAAGTGTCACACATGATGATTTTTTTTTTTTTTTTTTTTTTTTTTTTTCCCTCTGTTTGTGCTCGGTGAAAGCGGTGGAAGCTTTCCCGTGAGCGTATGTTGGTAGAAAGAAGCAGCAAAAAGAGAGCAATATAAGGAGAGGTGGAGGTAAGATAGATCAAGTGATGTATAATTGGTATCATAAAGAGGCCAAATATTTTCCGTCTGTTATTTTCTTTTGTCCTGGAAGGGTCCTTGAAATCACTCTACGGCAAATAATGAATTGGCATTAGATTGTTTATACTTTTTTGGTCATATCCGTTCCATAATTCAGGCGTGATTATAATTAGCTGTGTATATCTATGCTCAACTAAATTATTGCACTAAGTAACCATAGTAATGATTTCTTTAAATACCCAGACACTAATTTCATTATAATTTCTCACAAAGTTTGCTCTTACGCTGGGGAAACTTTTTTTTTTATTTTTTCTCCCGAAGCAAGTTTATTTTCTTCCAAATCTCTGTTCTAATCTACCCATATTTTTTTTTTTTTTCTTCACAATTGCCACACATTATATTCAGTATTAATTAAATTTGATACACAACAACAAGTCGCTAACATATCTTGTGTTCGTGGGCGTAAATATTGGGTGTAAATAGAAAATATTTCCAAGGCATTATATGTTGTGAACCTAATTTAGATGTTAAGATGTGCTGCAAGTTGATACAATCTTGACAAATTGAACGGCTTTTTACAGAACACAACACGTGCGAATTATGATAATTATGCAGTTTGATACAGTACAGTACAGTACAGTACAGTAGGAGTTTAATTAAATTTACTAGCCAAATTAAACTTAACTACCTCTAGATTAGAATGAAATCATGTACACATTGATGAGTTCAAGTATATTTTTGTAGTTGTTTTTCTTTAATTGACAAACCTATTAAAAGTCTTCTGAAAGTAGATCGTTGGTAGGTAGGGTGAATGACATCCATTAACAATTTCTAGCCGGAACTGAGCTGGGAACATCATAAACACATGACATATTTTTCAACAAAACAAGATAGTTGCTAATTATTTCTTCTAGCAGCTACAACATCATTACACAATTTAGTGTCATTGGGAGAAAAATCATTATAGTGTCTCAGTGTACTGTAATTAGGGTGATTTTATCTCAGAATATCTAAGAAATAATAGAAGATTCTGTCTTCACACATGTGTTTTCACAGGCTCAGAAACAACATGCTTCCCTGTTTATGATTTTTTTTTTTTTTTTTTTGCTTTTTCATCTTGGCATCATTTATCTCACATATATACTAGACTTCCTCATTGTCGATCGTTTTGACCAAAAAAAGTACAAAAAATATCCTCATAATCCATGATATTAAAATGGCCTCGTAATGCTGATAATAACAACAGCAAAACAAATTTAACCCATAAAGACCTAAATATCCACCTGTAATCAAAATAATTTACTGATATAAAAATAAAAATAAAAAGTTAAATCACTAATCCTGTCAATCCATGTAAATAATTAGTGTAAAATATAGTTTGTCATCTTTTTATGGTCATCAGATATGACCCATTTGGACGTTCAAAGGCTCCGTAGTTACCATGGAAACACTGTCATCTTCTACAACA
>JAPTYQ010000008.1:11522575-11533475 GCA_029814465.1 Ostorhinchus cyanosoma
CAATACAGAGGATGAAGAACTAGGGTATGTAAACTTATGATCAAGGTCATTTGGATAGTTTCTGTTGTCAGTATGATTTAAAAAGAGCAAACACATTTGTTTGATAATAAATGGCTTCAGCAAACCACTAGCCATGAGTGAAAGAAGCATTTTTGTATTATTATTCATATTCTCTGAAAAATGGCCCAAAAAAATCACTAATTTTACTAGGGTATGTAAACTTATGAGCACAACTGATTTTTTTTTTTTCCCATTTAAGTGTATCATTTGTGCACCTCAATCCAGATCCTTACGGAGAATAGAAATGATATTAACTGATAATTGTGCTTTTCAGTTTTTATGGTAATGTATAAATGTTGTTCTGTTGTGCTGTGTTTTCTTGTTTTATGGAAGGTATGGGAGGTATAGCAGCTTGTAAATTATGAATGGGGGAATGAAGGCTCCCAAATGCAGTGCATCACAATTAAGAACCTTGGAGTTCCCTGGAGCACTCTGTATATCCATTATAAAGGGTTATAAACAGCATAAGTATATGCACACACCAATTACTAAGTACTGCAACATTCTGCATGATGCACATAATGCAGCTCATTTCTACATAAACAGGAATCTTTACAGTTTTCTTCCCACTCATCTCATAGCTTTCTCACATCACTTTAGACAGTATTTTCTCTGAAGTCTTTTCGTATTATTGTTTCCGCTAGTGTTGCTCCAAAGCTCACTGATGTAGCTCTTCGAGGTTACAGTTGCCAAGCTTGCTATCAGAACTAATTTTTCATGCGCACTTTTTTTGGCTGCATATTTATTTTATTTTGTTTTTGTGCCTTTTGGGTCACTGTCTGGGTTACTTTCTGTCTTTCTGTCATCACTCATATCAGGTTTTGTATTCGTTTCTGTTGTTTGTTTTTTTTTTTAGGGTGATGTTGGTCCTCCTGGTCCTCCTGGCCCTGTAAGTAAAACAAATCCTATCTTATAGTATATCATTCAGTGTCGGAAAATGAGTTTTTACTAAGATGTCTCACAGGGACACCATGCAATTTGATAAGTAACAACAAAAGAATGATTATGCTTTGTTCTCTGTGACAAGACAAAGGATTTTTTTTTGGTTTTTTTTCATACGTAACTAAGCTCCAATAGTACGGTGCAGAGTTTTAGGGACTGCTGCAGCATTTTAGAGTTTACTTTTGCTGTCACACCTTCAGCATGGCAACTCATCTTGAAACCAATTTCCTTTCTTTGACAGGCTTGCAGATTATTTCTATCTTTAGATGTTGTGTATATAGTTTCCCAAAACCCCCGTGTGTTGATATGGCAAATGGCGTGACACATAAGAGCCTCATGTTGAAATTGCGTTGGTATTTGATGAAAAGCTTTCAGTTATAGTTGTATTAAGTTATATTTTCATCCAACTAAAGATATATAAGTGTATATTGTGAATTGCTGGGAACCAAGGTGCACATGTTCATAATTGTGAACCACAAAAAAAGTTTCTTTTTTCTTGTCTTTTTCGGAAAACACAAGCCTTTTTAATAGAAAAAGCAGTAACAGTGAAATCCTGACTTCAGGGTCGGTGTCTGATGTGTGTTGAAGGTGACACAGAGTGGGTGGTTCAGGGATGATAGAACTTATTGCTTAGACATTTTAAAATAAAAAATACACCGCGACAAATCAGTTAAAAAGTGAAGCGGCGGTAATTACTCTAAAAAAGACACGCCGAAACTATGAGAACCTTTCTTTCAAAAACTAAACCTTAAACTATGAAAATTGCCACATGAAAAAAAAAAAAAAAAAAAAAAAAACATGTCACAAAGTTTGGAACTTGACATTTCAATGACTCCGTCCTAATGGGTTTTGCTCTCAAAGTCTACTTCCTATTTAGCCTCTGAAGGCTTCAGACATGAGCTTGAAAACAAAGTTTGATGGCTTTCATTCTTACTCCAATTCACGTCGCTTGTTAGCAAGTAATTCATATGGAAATGAGACAGCTTAATTATATAGCGCACCGATATCGCTCACTCTCCACTGGTTTCACTGGTTTCTGTCTACCCAACAAAAAGTCTCCTCACTTAAATAAGAATAGATATCAGTGTAGGCACCTTTAATTGCTGCTCAAAACACAGAGGTCTTGCATTGCAATTATTTCCGAACAATTGTTTGTTTTCCCTAAATTTTATTTCATCTGGGGGAGGATGATAAAGAAATGTTGTATTCAAATTGAAATTCTCACTTGTGCTCATTGTTGTGTAGTGAGGTGTGGGCCAACCAGGATATAGGCGATGGATGCTATATAGCAAACAGTCGAGGGGAAAACATTACTCATTTGATGAATGAGGCTGTTTAAATATTTAGTACCAGTCTCTGTCTGTGCTTTCCCGTGGCAGATAATTTTGGCAGTTAGGCATTGATTTCCCTTACACAGCAGAAGCAAGGGTTCAGATCATTACCCTCCCTTCATAAACCTTCTCGTGCCTCTGTTTATTAGTGATGAGGAGGAACAGTGGGCTTACAGGCCTGCACGGACATCACTTCCCCTGATGGCATTAAAATAGCACAACGGTCTTTTCCGGAGCTCTGAGACGATCCCGCTTTTATAGATGACAGTATTGCTTTACAGTAAACTCTTAAAATCTATTAAACTAAATCTGTTATGCCAAGTTATGTTCAATAAATGGTTGCCTGCATTACTTGAGAGAAAAATTCCAGCTGAAATCTTTCATCTGGTTGTGTGTAGAGTTGAGGAATTGCAGGGAACGGCGGAGAGAGATTCGGTACTTTCCTGAATCCATTCTTTTTTGAAGGAGGCGAAAGTACTTTGTGTCAAGTGAAGTTTATTTGTGTAGTGCTTCATTACATTAACACTCTCGCGAGGCTCACGGGCATACTTAAATCAGCAAATAAAGCCAGCTGCACAGGATGAGGGGAGAAAACAATCTAAGTAGACAGCTTTGAATGAAAAATAAGGACGAAAGAGAATGACACGTGGAGAAGGTATATCTTGTTATACATGTATACCATGTTCGCTGACTCCCCAGTCTCAAGGTTGCTTCTCTTGTGTCCTTCCTCATTTTTCATTAAGCTAAAACCGCCCAAGATTCAACTGGTTATAATTGCATACACGGGTGAAACATGCGGTTACTATCAACACAAAGAGAGCCTGAGGACATTTAGATTTAATAGGTTTTGATGATTATAGACAGACAATTAGACTAGCTTTCTAGAGCACTTACGTCTTAATACAGTGAGCCCTACAACATTGGCTGTGTCTGTTTTTTTAAGCCTCTTGTCAGTCTCTCCTTGAATTATATTGTGTGACTAATATCCACATTTTATTAAAATGCCCACTTCCGTTAATACGCCATATGTCTCCAGTGAGAGCCGTAATATTATAAAACAGTTGCTTATATTATCAGATAAAGTTATCATTCCTCTCTCGGGCAGAATAAATACTTTAAAACTGCATCACATGGACAATTTCTATATTTTTAACCCAAAGAAAAATATCACTAAATAACTGGAGGAGCACATAATGTCACAGTATTTCCTGTCGGTTCAGTTTCTTTACTCTTATTTACTGTGTTTTTTTTGTTTTTTTTGTATTTCCTGCTCTATTTTTTATCAAACTTTTTACTCGTATTTAATTGTGATCACCCATAATGTGCGTTATCCCAAAAGTACCTTAAACAGAAAAGGCTTTGAGAAGAATATTTGCAATGTCTGCTATTATTTGGTCATGCTTTGGACTGTTGAAAGAGTTTGTGTTTTTAGCCACAAGCAACACATTGAGTCAGATCCACATAATTATTACGCAGCTTTTTTTAATGCACAAAACTGGGACAAATGAGACCAAAATATAGTGTATAATTCACAAAGTACTCGCAAAAAGGCAGAGTTCACTACAGACTGCGCTAATTAGAGGTTTCAGTGTTGCACCTGTGTCATTTGCAATTGGGAATTTTCATACATTGATTGAAAAATCGGCTTTTTTTCCTGTTCCAAAAAAAAAAACAAATGCAATTTTCTGCACACACGCCTGCTGAAAGCCCGTTTTAACTACATGCGAGTTCAGTTCTGAGTCACTGTGTCTTTTCGCTCTATCTCTGTTTCTCTAAATCATCCAGTTTGTGAGGCTTAAATGGTGTTGAATTAATGTTTTGTGACATTAAATGCAGAATCTGTCAGATGTCAGGGGGAACATCTCGGAATGACTGTTATCTCAAACTTTTTGGGCACTTAAATATAAAAAGTGATGATGATCAGACTGGCTTATTCCAAACTTTTTACATTATTAATTATCTCACAATCCTTTAGTGGAACACACAACATTAATGGCAATCAGATCCTATGCTGCTGCCCTATATGTAAATGTGCACAGCTTCATTTGGAGTTTGGAAATGCTGTGATACCGTGCACAATATTCATTTGACACATTCAGTAACACACGTATTAAAACTAAAACATTAATCAATCATGTTTCAGCATGAATATCTAGAGCCTATTTGGATGAGCATTTCACTGGATTGTGATATAATGCTAAATATCTGAGGAACAAAAAAGCTTAATTCATCCAATTTCAGCTCATTAAAGACAGTTTGGAGGTTTTTGCTCTCTGCATTTTTAAATTATGGACCAATATGTGTGTCGATATGCAGAAAAGCACCAAAATCCTCGGAAACTCCAACACAAAGCAAGGCCAAATTGCACTCTTTATGGATATTTTTGCACCAGTATGTCATTAGTGTAAAGCCTTTTGTGAATTGGTCCTCAAAATGGAGCTGATTCTGGATGGAAATGTGGTACAATTCAGTGCACAATTAGCAGATGAATCTACTCTTAGTGGATTTGGCCATTAGCTGTTTTAGCCCTGACTGTAATGTCATTCCATGTAATTTCGTTGTTCCATCTAGGGGGCTTTTCCCTCACTTTCTTTATTACAAACATACAAGTGTTATAAATTTACTATAAATATAAAGCATTACCCTGCATGATATATAATTATATTCTTGGATATAAGAGGTTTAAAGTATAGGATTTGTAATGTTTACAGTCACCTTAACTGTAAATGTAACTTTATTTAAATTACATTACATTCTTATTTAGTTTATTTCCTGTTTGTAACAGAGAAAACAGATTAAATAGATACTATTCAGTGGATTTCTCTATATTCCCTTTAAAAGCAATCCATTACTGAAGACTGTCCTTTAGATTTCTCAGGTTTTTCTTGCAACAATTACTAGATCAGTGGAGAAACCTGTGTCTTTTTCATTACTTGTAGGTGATGACTGCTCATGGATTAAGACAGCTCTCTGGAACTGTAAGCCGTTGTTTGTGTCATAAACCTTGAAATGTTTACGTAGAGCATTGCATTGTGGTTCTTTTTTAAATTGGCTGCACTTGAAGAGTTTGATCTTGACCTGAATCAGGGCATGAAAAGGTCTGTTTTGTTTTGTTTTGTTTTGTTTTGAAGGATGAAATGAAGACCCAGAAGGGAGAAAAGGGAGATGAGGTAACAATTTCCCTCATTATTATTATTATTTATTTATTTATTTTTAACTAAAGAGCATTTAACCATGAAATGTCTTTGTTTTCAAGCCTGGAACCTAACATTTGGCACCACAGTGTGACAAAATGTTTCCATTTTTCATGCAACTTCAATAAAAACAGTATTGACATTTGATTCTGAAAGAACAATTGAATATCACCTGCTGTGTCGGTGTAAAGTTCAGTGTCATGTTTGTGTTCCGTAGTGATAGAGTGCAGAATAAACACAGTATCTCACAAAAATGAGTACACCCTTCACGTTTCTGCCAATATTCAATTATATCTTTTAATGGGAAAACACTGAAGAAATGAAGTTTGTATAACAGCGTAAATTTACTATCCCCTCAAAATAACAACACGCAGCCATTAATGTCTAAACTGCTGGCAACAAAAGTGAAAATGTCCAAATTGGGCTCAAAGTGTCACTATTTTACGTGGCCTCCATTATTTTCCAGCATTGCTTTAACCCTCTTAGGCCTGGAGTTCACCAGTTCTCCACAGGTTCCACTGGAATCCTCCTCCATTTCTCCTTGACGACATCATGGAGCTGGTGGATGTTGGAGACCTTAAACACCTCCACCTTCTGTATGAGGAAGCTCCGCACATGCTCAGTAGGGTTTAGGTCTGGAGACATGCTTGGCCCGCTCCATCACCTTTACCTTCAGCTTCTTTACCAGAGCAGTGGTGGTCTTAGAGGGTCTTTATTATGTTGGAATACTGCTCTGTGTCCCTGTTTATGAAGGGGTGATCATGACCCCCCCCACCACCACCACCACCATGCTTGACTGTAGGCAAAACACACTTGTCTTTCTCCTCCTACCTGGTTGCCGTCACACATGCTTGACGCCATCTGAACCTAGTTAGTTTATTTTGGTCTCATCAGACCACAGGATATGGTTCCAGTAATCCATTCTCTTAGTCTGCTTGTCTTTAGCAAACTGTTTGTCTTTCTTGTCTTTGCTTCAGATGGTATTTACAGAAATGTGAGGGGTGGACTTACTTTTGTGAGTTACTGTATGTACAACTATTGTTAAGCCCTAAAGATTTACAGATAACAGATTCATGCACAGAGACAAATAGATCTGAAACATCACTAATGCACTGATGAAAATCAAATGACTTCTGGTTAAATAAAAATAGCCATTACATGTAAAGATGGGAAATTTTGCCAAAATCTAAAGGGTTTTCGTCATTGTTGATGCTGTACCAGTGTGAAAGCATAACCAAAAACTGGTGTCTCAGAGGATAAAATTCTTATAAAATTTTGATGTAAAACTCAGGTTCAGAAAAACAGAAGTTAAAAGGAAATACTCTGTGTTCTTAACCTTCATATAATGTGAAAGTTAACTTCAGGAAGGTCCTTGAGGAAATATTTTTGGAAAAACTTCAACCTAGTCATTCAGAGGGAATAGCTTACCTGACTGATTTCTTTATGCAGGTTTTATGAAATGATGGTTGTCTGTCTCTTTTACTTTCTGCAGGGGGAAAAAGGAGCTCAAGGACCCCAAGGCTTCAAGGTAGCTTGTTAAAGCCTTAGCACTTGCAGTGTAACTTCACAGCATCACGATTGACTGCTCCAGAGTAATTTATGTCCAGAGTAACACTTTGTGGGCAACACATGTCACAGATGCATAGGTCTGGATAGAGTAAACAGATTGTTGACCAAAGGTGTTTTATAAAAAACTATGTATTAAAGGAACGCGTCTTTCTTTGACAAACAATCTCTAGTCTGAGAGCATTTCAGAAATGTTTTTGCAGGAGTTTGTGACCTGAAACCATAAACCTTCAAGTGACACAAAGTTCTAACTCTGACCTAGCATATGTTCTTCTAATCTTTCCGTGCAAACTTTTGAAATCCTTATACAAAACATTTAAGTATCGATTTGTTTTTCTCTTAATTTCAATTAATACAGAAATCATACATCTTTGAAAAGAAAAATAATGTTTCTTTTCTTTTCTATCCTCTTCCTGTGTCTAACTCATTTGATAACAGGGATCTATAGGGGTTCCAGGACTCAAAGGAGATCCAGGACTAGAGGTGAGTTCTTTGACACTTAAAGTACATCAAATAGAGACGTCTAATATCCTGCTGAGTATAAACATTACCGAGATGATACCCAGACACATAAGAGTACCGCAGCTATTCAGGCTTATGCTCTTCATAATGAGTAATAAGAATAAAGCTCTGATAATAATATTTGGTCTCATTTACCATCTCGAAATTAGCTGGCATTATAACATTTCAATATGCAACATAAGAGCTGTTTTGGACGAGTGTTAACTAAAATACTAGTTTCAAGCTCAGGTCGGTCTCTGAGGTAAGATTTATTATGAAACTGGTACACTTGTTTGTAGAATATGAAGCAACGTGAGGGCAATATCTGGCTTTGCTGTAGCTTTATCATTGCATCCCCTGTAAACACACCCACTCAAATGAATTAAACGCAAAACTCTTATCGTCGATGATGCTTATGTGCTGCTTCCTAACAACAGCATCATAAAATCTTCACAAGAATACAGATGCCTTCTTTTTTTTTTTTTATCCCAGTCATGAAAAGGGGTATATAAAGATAGCAGTGAGGATCCTGATGCCTGTTTACCCCTTTTCATAGCTGATTTCATTCAGCATAGGCTCAGTTTCCATGGTAATATGTGGAATGTTCAGTTGATCTGTGTATACAAAGACAATAATGAACCAGAGAGGGGAATGCATATAAACAGCTTAGAATAACAGCATGCAAAAATATAAGCTTTAAACTGAAATATCTAACATGTGCACGCAAACCTGCACTATCCTCTGTATACATTAAACACAGAAAACGTCGCTTTTTTTTTTTTTTTTTTTTTAGAAAGGGAGCAGTGGCAACACTTAAAGAACACTGCTTTTGAAATACCCTTGCAAGTTAGTGAGTATAGTGTAGTTGGCAAAGCTATCACAATGAAAGCCCAGACAGTTCTGCTTCTCACAAAAGGAAGAAAATAACACAAATATTGCTTTTCTTTGTGTTTTGCCAGGGAAGGCAAGGCCTGCCTGGACCCACTGGACTCCCAGGACTCCCGGGTGAGCCAGTAAGTATATTGGCACTAGACAGGAGCACTTCATGTTAAGCCCTACTTTCTCTCTTTGCCTTCTCTGTCACCTTGCCATATTCTATGTTCTCTATCTCAGCCTGTCGGTGTGAAAGAGAGAGATAAACAGATAAACCTCAACAGGCAGAGACAGAGAGGAAGTAACGGAGGAAAGTCCAGAATTTTTACACAGACGATCAGTAATCAAATTTAAGAATTAATTAGTGGAAAGTGGCAAATCTAAGCGCTTTATGCCAGGAACGGAGGCAGAGGCCCAATCTGTTCTCCACACCTGCTTCAGTAATGAGCATCTGTCTTTATTCAAAAGCAGGGAGAGAAAAGAGGCATTTCATAAATCCTGGCTAAGGGAAATTATGTTGGAACACAGCAGCCCGCTGAAGCAGTGAGGAGGAGGAGATAAATGTGTGTGAGGAGATGAAGGCCTGATGATAGATGTGTCTCTTTTCACCACTATTTACAGGGCTCGCCAGGGGAGCCAGGGGTGCCTGGGAGAGATGGCCTAAAAGGAGAAAAGGTAGGTAAACTTCAAATCTACTTCTCACCTCAAAGAAAAATATGACGCTATGATGTTTTATCACAGGTTGAACATGCTAGACAACTGGTGAAGACACCTTTCAGAATTCACATCCTGCATGCCACTCTCACAGTATCGTAACTGTTTAGTCCCTTATTTTATGCCTCTGAATACGCTGTTGTTTGTTCACAAATTTCTCCTAATGGTTGGACTTGTTACAAATATTCTGCTGAAAGTGGCAAAGTGAAAAGCTGTGCATCTACTGTCCATGTTTGACTATCCAGTTACCAATGGGAAATGCCACCAGTACATTATACAGATGACATATATATATATAACCATTCACACTCACATTCACACCTGTGGTTATTTTAGACTGACCATTAACTATTGAGATGCATGTCCTTGAATGGTGTGAGGAAACTGGAGAACCCATAAAGAACCCACTCACACTGAGAACATGCAGACACCACACCACACAGAAAGGCCTTTGCTGACCAACCCAGGACTTTATTAACATATGCATTAGAAAAAAAACAACAATGATCAGTTTCTGCATTAAATTGAATTACATTATATATTGAAAGTGCAAGTAAGATGGAACAAATATGAAAATATCCCTCCTGCAGTAGAAGATTATAAACATTTGAATGTACCTGTAAGAAAAAAATTACATGTCTGTGTATTAATGTTATATCTGAATCTGCGCATTTTCAGAAATAGGTATTGAAGAAAGAAGCAAACAGTTATTTGAAAGTGCTAAAGTACCATGTATTCTTCTTTATCTTTGTTCAGTTTTTTTTTTTTTTTTTTTTTTGAGGAAAAAATAAAACCACCAGAAACAAAAGGGCATTTTTCCCCACAGTCTGTGACCTGATATGGCAGTTGTCAAAGATTCAGGGCTGTGAATGAGCTCAGAGCTGTGAACAAAGAAATATTGGATTGTTGTTCTCTGGAAGGGAATCTGTCATTGAATGTCTAAAAAACTACACTGCAAAAATGACAGTGTTGAAATTACCACTTGCAAAGTGTCTATATGTGTCCACAATGTACAGTGTCAAGGTAACACTTTTGAAAATGTTTAAAGATTAACACCCAATTTTAGTTGGATCAACACTCTTCATCGAGATAAAGTAGCACCACACAACATTTCTCAGTGTTCAATCCACACTACACTAGTGTTGGTGTTGAGATACGGTGTCAAAAGTAACACTTTTCTTTCATGCTTTAAGTCAGGGGTGTCCAATCCTGGTCCTCAAGGGCCGCTATCCTGCATGTTTTAGATGTTTCCTCTTCCAGCACACCTGAGGGTCATTATCAGGTCTGCAGAGTTTGTGATAGGTTTATTATTTGAATCAGGTGTGTTGGAAAAGGGATCCATCTAAACCATTCAGGATAGCAGCCCTCGAGGACTGGATCTGGACACCTCAGCTGTAAGTATTCAAAGCTTTGCATTTTATTTTCTTTTTCTCCTTGAAAAAGTCTAGTAGAGTTAACCTACATCCCTGTTCTTAGAGCCTTAGAAATTCTCAGTCCTTCCCTTCTGTCTCGGTTTCTTACTTTAAGTTTCTCAGAGCAATCAGGCTCCACAGGTGTTTAACCTCTTCCACCAATGTGGTAGAAGGCGTAATCAGCCAGAACACCTGTTCTTGAGGCGGCCATTTTGAAACATCACTGTACCTTTACATGCACATCTAAATCGAGCTATTGGCAATAACCGAGCTAAGGACTTAACTGGAGTTTCTGAGAAATCCGAGT
>JAPTYQ010000008.1:11534514-11563531 GCA_029814465.1 Ostorhinchus cyanosoma
TTTTCACCATCAACTACTAAAGAATTATCTAATCTTTTTAAAATACTCAGCAGCATTAGTATTAGAGTGAAAAGGTTATCTTGTTTAAGCCTAATCATCACAGACCAGAGATCAGTTGGCTTTTGTGTTCATTTTAAGTGGAAGTATCCATATCTACTATATACTGTGGCATTTTAACCATATTCCATTGTGAGTATTGGGCATGTTGTTGAATATGTGTTATTTTTATGTGCAGGGGTTCAGCGGAGTTGTTGTGTTAGTGTTAATTTTTAGTAAATGTGTGTATGGTAATGTTTATTGGCCTTTTTGTGTTTGTTTTTGTATTCTTGTAGAGCTGCACCATGAACAAAAGCCAGAGGCCAAACAATACCTTTTCCTGTGATTGTGACTATTTTATTGATGAAAATCCTTATGCCTGTCAAAATAAGAGCACATTTTGTTCTGCCAAATTGCAACGAGCAAATTTCCTGCTAAATATCTATCCATGCTACAATATGAAACTGCCGGTTTATTTAAGTCATTAGGTATAATAATGTGGAAGTGTTGCTATGAAGTCGGTTTAGTATTTGTGAGACTGTATTTTAGAGTCCCTTTCAACTCTTGCTGCTGCTCAGAGCTGTTTCATTGTGAATACAGTAAACATTAGATCAATTGCACACTCAAAACGCAGGCAGCTTCTTTCGACTACAGTAAATATGAGATGAAGTTCTTCTACTGTCATGGCTTCTTCCCTAAGACACACACTTATTGTTTCGGAGAATGATGGTGAGCTCCGTGTCCATGTATTATGGTCTATTACACATTATCACTACCTCACTGATACTCTTGCCTTGTAAAAGATCGCTTCTAGTCATAGAATATGGAAAAACAGGCTTTTTCTTCTTTCTGTTTTTGCCATTTTTTTTTTTAACAAAATAGAAAATTTAAATAAAACAATGTATTAAAATTTCATGAGCATAAAAACATTTTGGAGTAGTTCAAGTTTAATTGTTTTATTTTATACCAAACATCATGTTACTCATTGTTATTTTTAACAAGAAAATCTAACCAAACCAAATAAAGCAGAAAACCCCAAGGGGCCGTGATTTACAGGGATTTTGCAGAAGCTAACGGGCACAAAGCAGACTTACTAAAACCATATTAATTATTTATTTATAAGCTTATTACTTTCATAAAATGGTTACTACACATGCCATCAGTGTTTCATTAAATAAACACTGCAACAAAAATGAATAATATCATAATTTAACTTCTGGTAAATGTAAATATGGCTCCTCAGCAACACGCAGGCACAATGGAAAGCATGCTTAGAGCAGTGATTTATCTGGATATCATAATTAATTGTGCAAATTTTTGAAGTAGAGGTAATTTAACTTCACACTCCTCTTTGCTTGAAATGTTTGACTTTACAAATGAGCCTTTTAATTGCATGAACTCCAAAACAACCATTGCTCCAGCATCTTGTTTTGGTTTGGGTGGCAGTAACATTGCAGGGATATTCACGTGCTCTTGCCTCTAGGTCAGCATCACAGAGGTTTTGTTCAGTTCTCTCACACCCGATCTGAAAATAGCAAAGGGACCACATAGCCTCTTTGACAGCCCCTGCTTCGTATCTTAACTTTTCCAGCTCTTCAGTTTCGCTCTCATTAATTTCTGCATGTCTCCTTTCTTTTTGATCTTCCTCCCCTATCCTGTCGTTTTCTTTCCACGACTCATCCACCCTGAGTTTTCACAGTAAATCAAATTCACAGCTAAATGTGACATTTTAAAACCAATTTGTTTGGCACCATCATGGTAATGTGATGCAGTCACAGGTGTATGTTTGTAGATTATTCTGCCACGGCTTCAACTCAGCCATTCGGAATCAAGAGGCGGAACAATCTAGACAATATCTACAGATGTAACAGAAGACCCTGGTTTAACTGGTCCAACCCTCCTTTAACCTTCAGCCTCTTTATTCACCTCCCTTTGTGGATATCTCTTTAGGGAGATTCTGGTGGAGTGATGGGCCCGCAAGGACCTCCAGGACCTAAGGGTGAGCCTGGAGAGGCCGGAGGCGGATATTTGGTAGGTACCATATGAGCACTTAAAGTACATAGAGTCATAGGACACATATGTTAAAGGTGGTAACATGAGCCTGGAAAACACTGACAGACATACACAAAGCGTATATCATGTGTAAACAGACTTAAGGAGGCTGGCGTCCCCAGCTGTTTAGCCACCATGACATTATGGAGATGCAATACCATTAAGTAATCCACCATAGCTTAAGCCCAGCTTAGATAATCACCTATCCTCCCATTTTGGAGCTTATAGCTGTTGAAGCACTCTCTTTTATGGATGTGGCTTTGCATATAGAAATGTTCATTAAAGCACCTCAGAGTAAAGGCACGTATGCATGCGAGGCCTCAGTCATTGTTGACGGTCCTCACACTCTTCAAGTGAGTACTCTACAGCTTACAACAATCACGTTTGTTATATGTGGAAGGGCTTAACTACGTCTGACAACAAACCTACTCATCTGAGAAGTGATACCGTTCATTCCATCACAATGATACTGGAAATACTGTATTCATTCAGAGGTAAATCTCTGAATATACTGTGTTAGAGAGCAGTTTAATGCCATCTTATATTGTTGTGTAGCTCAATAAAGAGATGACAAGAGGCATCTCAGATTTCTGATGTTTTCAGTAGTGTTTATTTGTCTGTCAGAAGGCTAATGCAAAATCAACAGTATAAATCTGAATGAAATTTAGTGGAAGGCCCGAGGACAAATCTGTTAAATTTTGGAACAGATCCATATTATTTTTTCTTGCCTCTTCTAACTTGATAAGACATAAGGTATTAGGCAATTATTGGATGCCATGTTCAGCATTTCTACATTTAGGAGAATTGTTATGCTTTTAATGAGATGTCCAGTGAAATCAATGAATCTAAATATGCACTACTTTGGCTCTGACGCCGCTGCCTCTTTCTGTCAGTACCAGTCACTACTGTGTAGTCTTGGCGAACTCCTGTTCACAGCACTGTCTGATTCATTACACATCCTGAGTAATAGCCCATCAACACTGAAATGAAAAAAAGAACATTTATTTATTTACTAGTATTTATTATTTATAATGCCTCCAGTTCAATGTGAAAAGAGGTAATAAATATTGTGGAAATATCGCTGAATTGAGCTTTAATTGATTTGAATGTCAGCTTAGAGATGAGACATTTTTATTTTCACTGTGATTGTCCTTGATTATCAATAATTAGTATCAGTCATGAAAAAAGCATTGTGGTCAACACCTACAGACCTTATGGCCTTTATTAAGTAAGACAAAAAGAGAAAAAGAACTACCAAATTCAGATCTCTGTATGACTTTATTGGGTCAGCCTTCTCAAATAGCTCAAGTCAGATTATTGATTGCGCCTTTAAATGAATAATGAGCAATTTACCCTTTGTTTCTCTTGACTTTTATTATTCACATGGATTGGCAGTCTCTCTCACTCGCTGAGGAACTAGCGTAAAGATTTTATTTCGTTGGGGTGGTGTTGCATAATATTTAATGTCATTTTTCCTGAAGATAATGGAGTTTTAGTATCATATTATTTGTCTGAAAAAGTGGTGCATTGCTTAAACTTCACTCTGTGCTTCATTTGGGTGAATTGGTACATTTCTAACAAACAAAAAAAAACCTGAAGAATTGCTGTGTTAGTCCATATCTAACTTCTGCACTGTTAATTTACATTGTGCAGTGCAGGACTTGTTACACTAATACATGCTGACCACAGAAATCAATTTCTCATCTGAACTGTACTGTAAATAATGCTTACAGTAGCCTCAATTCCAATCAAGGTTTTTTTCTCTGCGGTACAGCATTATCAGTCTGCCTCTGTACACAGAAACTATTAAGAATGTTGTAAATAGTATTGAACATGAGCTCATAATGCAACACTATGTTCAGACTGGTTGCAGTGTAGAGTATAACTCATACAGATTCAATATTTATGTTTAATTTCAGCTCTTGAACTTTTTTTTTAGGGTTAGCTGGTGAGGATTGAATTGCTGATGAAAGTGCACTGAATCTCTCGTCTAATGTCTTCTTCCTGTTGTTTTATAGGGTGACGGATTGTCTATATCTAGAGGGTCTCGTGGACCCAAGGTAAGAAGCATCACTGGCGGAGTATCACCAACACAGCCACATATAATACAGAAGTACTAGTGTCAGCTTTTAGGCAGATTTGAGCTATATCACCATGTAAATGTGCATATATGTATACACTGGGAGGGTTTTACCTATTTGCTTACGTAGTCTTGTTTAACAAACACTCACTTTATTGTCCCCGTAGGGAAATTTAGTAGCTACATTTATTTCTTCATTTATTTACCTCTGTTTAACCAGGTAGGTCAATTAAGAACCTATTCTCATTCACAATTAAGACCTAGCCAAGAGGCAGCGGTTAGATTCAAAACAATATCAAATTAATGTAGAACAGTTTTGTACAAAGTGCAGCTGTGTTACAGAAAATGTGATAAAAACACTGCAGTATAGCACATATACAACAGTGTCAAACCCGTTTAACAATGAGAGACATGTGCAAGGATTATAGACTATTGACTGAAAGTAGGGATGAGGTTCAAGGTTCTTTTTATTGTAATTGCATGCCACATACGTGATGAAAATAAAGCCCAGCACTAAACAGTGAGTCTGCTTAAATAGAATAAATAACAATACTATAAAAAAAAAATAAAATAGAATACTAAATAGAACACTAACACTGTACTGAGTTTTAGCTTTTGGTTAGATTTTACCCATCCTAATACAGATAGCCCTTAGCAATACCATTAGCATTCTCACACACACACACACACACACACGCACACACACACCAAGACTGTGAATAGAACCAGCTTTTGTGGAGGAGGTGTATATTGATGTTTGTGCTTCCCCATGTTTTTTCCGAATTTGTTGATGATGATTATTATCAAAAAATGGCCATTAAAATGCCCATAAAATGAATAAAACATCGACAAAATCATCATGTTCTATAAACTATAGAATATAGAACCATTATGAGGAGATTCAGGTCATTTTCCTAAGAAAAAACACACTAAGATTATTTCACTATCAATGTCAAACAATCATTTTCCTTCACAGAAGAAGTCAAATGACTTGTGTGTTCATTATCAGGTGTGATCATGCTTAAATTGATGGCAATAGTGAGTTTTAGGACATAGCAGCTGTGTGATACTGTTAAGTGTATAAGGCCTGTCCTGCTCAATATGTAAATTTTAAAGTTAAAAGGGGCTAAAAAAAAATAGGACACAGTTTCATTAACATTATAAATTAAATCATACTTTGGAGGCAAAATAGGTCATTATTATCATATCTGTCAGGTGTTCTAATATTTTTGGCCACCACTATATGTATACTATACATGGTTGCCCACAAAGTTAGAATAATTCTGTTTTATGACACATTCTTCTTTTTATTCCCATTCAAGGGTTTCTGCAGGTCATTAAAAAGCATTGAAAGTCATTAAATGGATTTTGTGAAATTTAAGGCCTAAAATAGCATTAAAAAACATTAAATTCAATGTCCAGATGCATTGAAAAAATTAAATACACTTGATGGGGGGGAAAAAAAGCATTATTTTTCACGATTTATTTTGAATTTTTAAACATTTAATAATTTTGATCGGAAGTATAGTGTGATGATTGACAGGCGGAACCCTTTAATTGGCAATTGTTTAAATGGCTGATACACCGGATGCTTGGAATGCAACGTGCTGTGAGCGTGCTCATGCTGTGGAGAAAGAGCGGAGGGAGTATTAGCAAATGTCGGAAAAATGGGAAAATGCCGGTTTCAGCAGAAATGATTGGAGGAGGAACTATTCAGAGCCTGGTTAAAGCCCGTCGACGGTAAACTGTCATGTATATAGAAAACTGTATCTGCAGTCGGACATGGGCATTAAATGTGTTTAAAGTGGCATTAAAAAGCATTAAATTAGATTTGCTGATACCTGCAGAAACCCTGTATTCATACACTTCAGTAATCACCTTTGACCAGGTGCAATGATGACATACTGAGTCCCTTTATATTTAATCTATCACGAATATATCACACTGTCACAATAATGTCATGAGAAGAGGTAGAAATATTTTTTTTCACCTTTATGGGCAATAGTTTATGTATTCTTATTGGAAAAAAAAAAGAACATCTTGCCCTGTTTATTCACTTAAATCTTGAACAAATTTCGAGAATATGCTGGAATCTAGTCAGACCAAATCCATCTGAAGACCCTGAATACAGGTGCAGTGTTGAACATGTCATACAAAAAAAATAATAAGAGGACCTAATAATTAGAAGTATTATAATAAGAAAAAAAATCCTTTTCGAATGTGCTTTGTAGCTGAACAGATGTACAAGTTCACATTAATTAAATGGATAATGAACATGTGCATGCCAGTGGCCTTGAATATAACTGTGTTTCTTTCCCTTCAAGCGATTAAAAGCTAAACATAAAGGAAAAATGAGCTCCGGCAGAGTCTAAATACTTAATGATCATGCAGAGCAGCAGCGCAACATGACTTCTGGATTCACTATCACCGAAACCCCACTGACTGCTCCTTTGTGTTTTTTTGTGTTTTTTTTTTTTTTTGGTCAGGGTGAGAGAGGCATCCCAGGATTACCAGGAGACCACGGTGAAAAAGGTGAACCTGGAGAGAGTGTCAAAGGCCCGCCGGTGAGTTTTATGATGTATTGATTGGTCTGTCTCCCACATTTATTATTAACTTCAAACTATGATACCTCTCAAGTCCTTGTCTTGAGGCGTTAAAAGAAAGACCGTCTCTTTGAATATCAAGATGGGTGTTCATTAATTGCAGCCAGATGAAAAAGCTGGTCAGTACTGTGAGGTTCTACTGTATTATTACCTCCCTGCTTATATCATATATGCTCTGCTAGTGCGAAGAGTTGATTGTGAGAGAGCGAGCTTTCATTTTTGACATATGGAATAGTTTGAGACAGAGAATCAATAGAGCAAAAGGTGTCTAAGGTGTCCAATGCCTTTATTGGATCATGGGTGCTAGAGGGCAGATGGTGTTAACAAGATATGTGATGTGTTTTTAGGGCCCCGTGGGACCTACAGGAAAGCCAGGAATTGAGGTCTGTAGCAAATTTTCTGAATCTATAACAGATAATGTGTTTTTACCTTAACAGATTTTACAGTTTCAGGTGTCCAGCTGCTCTATTTTACATTTCAAATAACATATATAGGATTCTGGCTGGTCAGTCAAGCATGATTTGAAAAATGATGTGAGGTTTTTTCTTTTTTTTTTTTTATTTTAGGGCCCCCGTGGACCCCCAGGTTCATCTGGCACTCCTGGAGTTCCTGGAAGAGAGGTGAGTAAAAACACTACCCTTCCAATCGTATCTCTCCCTCACACATCTGCTGATAAAAGATAGCTGGAAGCATAAAAGAATGTCAGTTACCCACTGTGGAGGAACACAAAGTATCACAGCTCCAAGGCCCACCAACTGAGAAAGGTCTAAAAGCAGAGTTATAGCATTGCATGTCTAAATGATAGTGTAGCCAGGAGAATTGTTAACACTTTTCTTTGTCCCAATTAAAGGGATCCCCTGGTAGACCTGGACCCCCGGGCCCTGCTGGACCCCCGGGTGAACCAGTAAGTAATAAAGTCTAATTTTCCTTTTACAGTTCAGCATCACTGATTTGTAATGACAATATATGACACCTTCAAGTCAAAGTCACCGTTCAGAGTGCAGCTTCTTTTCTGCAGAAACTCGCAGCTCATCATACTGTTCACCAAGCCTCATAACGTTGGGAAATATGTAGCTGTTTATGACAAATTGGCGCACCCTGTTGTCAGCATATGTTTTCATCCTTTTTTTATTCTTTTCATGTCTTTCAAGTGAGCAACATTTACTAGTGTTGTGGTATCTGCAGTGTGAGCTCCATGAGAGACTGCTGCTGCTGCCGTTGCATCAAAGCCTTGTAAATTTAGCATTTTAACCTATTTATATTCATGTGTTGTAAAGACCCATGAAACCCATTTACGCTATTTTATGTCTGAAAAATGCATAGGATGCAAGTGGTAGCATTTTTTTTTTCTTTTACCAACTCCCAAGAACAACAATATTTTCAACATCTGAGGATTTTGTCTTCCAGCGAAGTTATTAAACTGTTTCCTCGAGTGCTGCAGATAAAAACTGAAAATGAAACACTGGAGCTGAAACTTGTTAAAAGTGTTTTGTGGTGAAGTCGTATCCCTTAAAGGCAAATAAGATGCTTTCATAAATTTGTGTTTTGAGTAATTTGCGAGATGCACTGTCATCAAACAACAGCAGAATATTTTCTAAATATGAAAGATTATTCCCCCTGAAATGAAGACTGGTTTGAAGAATGTTTCATGGATTTCTTTGTCTTCTTTTTTGACAGACTGCCTTGCCAATTGTTGGAGACATGGGTGCATTACTTAAGGTATTTTATCTTCCAAGTTAATGATGATTACAGCTTTTCAGAAACAATTAGATGCCATGGATTGCCTGGAGTATAATTAAAAAAATACCAATGTTTAGTAGTTTCAGTGGGTATTATTCTGGGTACTGTATGCATACTATCACTTTAATAAGAGAATAAAAGCCCTTGAGTGCCTCCATCAGGATGACTGAAAGAAGAATCCATACAAAAGAACACGCAATTAATTTATTTCACTTCATTACTACAGTGCATTCACTTGTGTTGAAGTACGTGAGACTTATACAAGCAATTAAAAGATCAGCATTGTAAATATAATATAAACCTATAAATACATAACATATCATGCCTTTGTAAGCTTATAAATGAGTGTGACTACAAACTAACATCCTTGCTACCTTGAATACATACTCAACATATAGTGTGACTGTGTGTGTAGTTCTTTGAAACACCTTCTATATAACCAGGAAAATTGAAGCGTGACATATGCATCCCAGCTTCCATTGGAAACAAAGGAGTCCCGATAAGCATTTTAAGCAAAGCTCAGAGATGTGGGTTGTTTTTTTTCCCACTACTATTATGTGAAACTTCAAACACAAATAATCCAGTATTTTAGCTCTCTTGCCAAAGAATTTGCAAGTGAAACTTGGTGTTTTATGTTCTCCCCTTCAAAACATCAAATCCTTTATTTTCATCACATCTAAAATCTAATTTTATCTTCAGTTAAAGCGGCAACCTTCAAGTTTCTCTTACCTTTTGTGAACGAATTTGGAATCAGTTTTATGGACTTTAGGGCCAAACCCTTGTGGAGGACTTTTCCATTTATATCACCTACGTACTACAGCGAGATCAAGTACTTAATTTGTAGCTGCTCCACTTTTTTAATGGGCATATTCTATCAAAATCCTTGCAAATTGCTTTTTTTCATTTGAGTGGAGCAGATTAGCCACCTTATGCCATGTTGTTACCTGCAGGACATTACTTAGCTAAAATTAAAGGTTTTTCATTTTGGATACTGAATGTACATCAGCAATAAATGTAATGCCTTCATATGACGAGTCATTAATAGATAATGCCACATTAAAAAAAAAAAAAAAACGAAAATGAGTGAGAGAAAATTATATGGCATGTCTTTCTTTCTCTAATTTCCCAATAAGTACTTGGTTGCTTATTGCCATTAATTAATACTTTCATCAGCTTCATGACAACTACAAAAAATGGAATAGTTACATTTAGCTTTTTTTTCTCTACCTGGTTCCTTTTTATTTTTATGTAATACTGGATCATTAATGAATCTCTCCTTGGTATCTTGGAACACAAGTTGAGGACAGTGACATATAGATTATTTTCATTTTCTGGTTTCACTCTCAACATCTAATTTAATTCAGCCGTTCTGTACTGAAATGCACCATTTTTAACTCAGCGGTTCTAGCCCTTTCCTGGAAGGTACAGTGCCTACATTATATCTAGACTGGATAGCGGACAATGATATTTAAGATTCTCACCTAAATGTCACAGTCAATGAGTTTGACAAAGTTCACCACTCACTTAGATGAGATACACTCTAGGTGGGTTCACATTATTTCTGCTTTGCAGACATTTAGAGAACACTTTGTGTCAGTTGGGGTCTTGTCCTCCACCCAGGGGATGTGACATAATAAAGGGCGAAAATGCAGTGCTCAAGCTCAACTTAATGAAATCTTATCTGTGTCACCATTTTCCCTTCCTTCCTTGCCTGTGCTGGCAGAATGCCTGCAGTTTGTGCCAGACAAGAGTCCCAGGGCTGCCTGGGCAGAAGGGAGAGAAGGGCTCCCCCGGAGCACCAGGAGTAGAAGGTCTGGTGGGAGAAAAGGTAAAACTAACTCATCAGTAGGAGAGAAAAAAATACGGTTAACTGACATATGAATTACAGGAATACGATGTTGCATGTTCAAATGTAGTTACATATGAAATAATGTCTGCCTGCATGTGTGCCTAAAAGAATATTAACTGTGTACCTTCTGTTCTGAACAGGGGGATCCAGGTGTGAGAGGTCCTATGGGTAACCCTGGGAAAGAAGGCCCAAAGGTTAATATCACCACTATTATTATTAGTAGTAGTCGTCGTAGTAGTAGTAGTAGTAGTAGATGTAACACTTTATATCAAGGTTCATATATTAACCACTGACTAATTGCCTATTTGGGAGGCTCAGTCGTACTGTTGTTAAGGGAGGGGAGGGGCCTTTCTGTGTGGACTTTGCTGTATCTATGTGGGTTCTTGATGGGTGCTCCAGCTTCCTACCGCAGGCATGCACTTTTATAGGTTAATTGGTCCCCATAAATAGCCTGCAGGTGAAACTGGTTGTTTGTCCCTGTGGTGAACTGCTGACCTGTCCAGGGTGTTCACTGTCTTCACCTGATGTCAGCTGGAATGAGCTCCAGCCCCTTCTTGACCTTACAAAAATTAAATGGATATGGAGAATGATCGAATAATTGCTTATTAGTGTATAATATAATTGTTAGCCGACAGTATATTAGCTCTTGACTTGTCCTCATAAAACATTGATGAACAAATGAGGACGTTTTGGCTCAATGAACTTCTAAGTACCAGTAAATTACATATAGCTTAAATGTAATGTAATTTTATATGATATATCACCATACAGTAACTTGTATTCTAAAAACTTTAGACTTCATAGTAACTTCTATAAAGTTCTATAAATCCTAAGAAAAAGTTTAAACCTACCAACATTTCATCCAGAAACACAGAGATGGCTGGAAATAAATTGAATTGCTTGCTGTCTACCACTGGACAGTAAATATACATTTTTACGTCAGTCAGTCTCAGTGCAAGCTTCCTTCTCTGTCTTGTCAGAATCCTTCTATCCTTCCATCAAACTGAATCTCCTCTGTGTTTCTTGGCGTTGTCTTAATGCACACACAGGAAATAAATGCTAAAAGTATGATTAGCAGCACAATATAAACATTTTTTTTCTGTTATTGCATCAAATATATATATAGTATATTGTATTGCAGAGCCCAGAGGGACAGCTATGTTCTCCTGAAATACATATAAAAATAAATAGCTCCATAATTGTTACTGTCTGTATCATACTATGAATTGTTTACCATTATTATTACTGTTATATTTTAAGTATGTGTGATTCTAAACAAATTATGTGCATTTTAGAATGAGAAGCATTTGTTAAACTAATGGTCTTTATGTGTGATGTTGTTTATTGAGATGTGTGTTAAATCTCATATATTGAAATGAGATTACAGACAGATTTACACTGACAAATGCCATTCATAAATTGTTGTTTGGGTGATCGCTGGAAGCTCAACCAGCTGTTCTACAACTCCTATTATTCTGTACGCTCTTATGTGCTTGCTGCAGAAGTAGTTGCTATGGATACAGTTTTGCACCACGGTGAAAGAGACTAGGCAATTTCAAGTCATCTGCTTGTAAGGGAGTGGGGGGGGCATTTTGAAGTTTACACCCATCAGCCTTTAGTTTTTGGTCTTTTCATGTTTGGTGAAAAACATTCAGTTTTCCCTCATTGATTCTGCCTTCCTGCAGGGAGTAAAAGGAGAACGAGGGTTCCCAGGCCCTACAGGAGATAAAGGCGATGAGGTGAGCGAATAAAGTTGAATCTAAACAAATGAATCCAGCCATTATCTAACCAGTGCGGAAGTCACTGTGACATTGAGATGTAGGCTTTCAAAAGAATGTAAATATATTGTAATGTCCGCTTCATCTTAAAGCCTGTCTGCTTAAAGAGTCTGTTTTAAAAAGAAGCTATCAAAAGATATCCACAGTGCTGCATCTGCACTTTGCCCTATCTTTTGCACTTGGAGAGCTACTTTATAAAGAACGAAACCTGCGCTGCATGTCTATCTGTGCTAATTAAAAAACAAGACACTCTTCAGAAGACCTCGAAAACAGTTCTTAGGTCAACTTTCAGCATCAGACCGCAATGGCAGGAGATTTTCACAGCCAGGCACACACGATTTTATGTTTTTTATAGATGTTACTAGATTTTATAGGCTCAATAAAAACATGCTTTATAGTCCTGCTTTTCCCCGTTTCAGTGATAAAAAGAAATCAGTAGTAGAAACACATCATTCCATCTTTGAAAATACTGAAATGCCTTATCCTACAAGTGAATAAAGGTGCTACACACTATATAAGCAAACATGTTACAGTAGATAATGGAACATGAAATCTCTAGGGCTTTCTGTATATTCAAGCACTTAAAAATAAGGAAATACTGTGTGAACATGTACCACTAGGCAGTTAAATGGTTTACACTTAAGGCTGCCACCGCTGTTAGTATCCTTTTTATTGTGTGATGCTTATTGCTAATGGATTCTTTGAAGCTTTTCCAATAACCATGAAAACATGTTTGGACGTTAATCTACAGACACTATTATTAACACTCTAACTGCAAATTACATATAAAAAGTTCATCTTCTGGATCATTTCCTTTTCACTCAGATGATTATAAGGTATGGAACAGCTATAGATGGTCTCAATGAGTAGGAGCATTTAAACACGGAATTCTACAGGTTTATTTCTGAACACAAAACAGCTGTATACTGTGTGTCTAGGTTCGTCATATAACTTGTATGTAAATATAGTTTGTCACTGGACTTATTTTGATCCTCTGCGTCCCCTCTAGGGGCCTTCTGGGGCGCCAGGACTTCCTGGTGTGACCGGTCGTACAGGAGCCCCGGTAAGACACACATACTGACTGGGGATAGAGTTTTATTAGAGCATAACAACTTTTTTTTTTTTTTTTTTTTGTTACAGGTCTTTTTTGGTGTACACACATTCTCTATGATTCTGTGAAGGTCATTTCCTGTTGTAAGGATGTTGTTTTGTTTACAGGGACTCATGGGCAGACCAGGTCCAATGGGACAACTAGGACCAAAAGGAGAAAAAGTAAGGCGTTTTACCATTGACAAATGTATCTACTCATTTATTTATGTTATATTTCTATATTTTATACAGTGGACAAAAGAAAAGACTGCATGCGTTTGAATGAGGAAAATATTCAGATGTATCTTTTGTACAAACACTTACTGTACTTTAAAAAAAGTATTCACCCCCTTGGATGTATTTCCCTTTTATTCATTCATACATTCATTCATTATCTGAACCCTCTTTATCCTCATGGGGGTGGAGCCTATTCTAGCTACTTATGGGCGAAGGCGGGGTTCACCCTGGACATGTCTCCTGTTCATCACAGGGCTGACATATAGAGACAAACAGTCACTCTCACATTCACACCTATGGGCAATTTAGATTAACTGATTAACTTATCAGTGCATGTCTTTGGATGGTGGGAGGAAGCTGGAGAGAACCAATGCAGACACAGGGAGAATGTGCAAACTCCACACAGATCCCACCATTTTTCTGTTTTATCACTTTGAAAAATGCAATACAACCTTTTTTTTTTCTTTTTTTTAAGACAAGAATATACAGGACCATTTTGTGGTGGTTATTACTGTCACCTCACAGTAAGAAGGTCCTAGGAGGCGATATTATATATTTTTAGAGGTGTCATATTCATTCCTCAGGTAGAAGTATAGATACGAGGGTTTAAAAAGACTTCTGTAGAAGTTGAAGTATCAACTCAAGCTTTTCACTCACGTAAAAATGTAAGAGTACTGGTTTCAAAACGACTTAAAGTATAAAAGGAAATGTAAGGGGAAAAAAATGCCATTAGGACAAAAGCTTAGGCGGCGCCACAGGGGTTTATAGTGCACTAACTCACCTTCCCAAAAAACATTTTTATACAGACCATAATGACTATAATGTTACATTAAAATGTTAATGTTGAAACATTTGGGATGCACTAGGCTACCTGTTTCAGCCCATTGAAAATTTACTCATTTTAGTCCAATGCAAATGTATTAAAGAACCATATATGTCTTCTACTGAGCATTAACATGTGTTTCATGGAGCAGAACATATGATGACTAGTTGAATATAAATAATGTAATGGTGCAAAAAGTCAGGTGCGATGGATCGTGTACAGTACAAACCAGTAGGGTGTTGGAATGGAATATGGTTATACTTCTCAATCCAACCACAATGAAATTCACTCTCTGTGGATGGTGCATTTTATCTGGATAGTTTTAGGTTTTTGTTTTTTTCATTTGAATGATGACAAGCTGAAATGAAATAAGAGTAAGGAGGCTATTTTTTAAAATGTAAGGAGTAGAAAGTACAGAGAATTGTCGGAAAATGTAAGGAGTAGAAGTAAAAAGTCAGTTGAAAAATACTTACTCCAGTAAAGTACAAATTACCAAAATTTCTACTTGAGTACTTTATTTGACACCTCTGTATATTTTCAATTAATTAACATTACAGTGTGACTCAGTGTTGCAGTGGTGACTTTCTTTGTGGAGTTTGCATGTTCTTATGTCTTTGTGGGTTCTCCAGTTTACTCCAACCATCCAAAGTCATGCATGTTAACAGATGAACTGGTCCCTTTAAATGAACTATAAATGGTTGTGCATGTCCGTGTGTGGGCGTCTCTTTATGTCTGCCCTGCATTGATGAACTGGCGAGCAGGTTGGAGTGGTGTACCGGGCCTTACCGATGGTAACTAGGATGGTGTCCAGCATCCCCACGACCCTCTTAAGGGTGAAGGGATTCAGAAAATGAATTAATCAATAAATGAATGACAGTTTACAAAGAAAATCTTACAAGTTATGAGACTACTAACACAACTGATGCTCTGATGAATTAGGTCAATCACTCTCAAGCAGGTGAATATTTATGTAATTATGCTTTACATATTTTGAACTAATTGAATGATGGTGCTGTTGTTAGCACTATCGCCTTACAGCAAGAAAGTCCTGGATTTAATTCCGTGTGGGCTTTTCTGTGTGGAGTTTGACGTTCTTTCCCGGCACTCCAACTTTCGAAAATGTCCGTAGGCGTGAATGTAAAAAAAAAAAAAAAAAGCGGTTGTTCGTTTCTATATGTCAGGCCTGTGATGAGTTAGCGATGTACCCCATCCTCACGAGGATAGGCTCCAACATGCGACCTCGGTGCAAATTAAAGCATTTCAGAAAATAGATGGATGGATGGATTAATTAACCTTACATGATGGCACAGTGGTGCAGATGTTTGCATTGTTCCAGGGTTCAAATCCATCATCAGTTGGAATTTGCATGTTCTCCTCGTTTACTCCAACTTCCTCCCACCATCCAGAGACGTTCACCTCCGTAGGTCAGCTGGTCAATCTAAATCACCTGTATGAGAGTGAGAGCGGATGGTTGTTCATCTTTATATGCCAGCCCTGTGATGAGCGCCTTTGTCTGATGTTAGCTACGATTGGCTCCAACTCCCCCACGACCCTCCAGAAGATTATACAGTTACAGAAAATGAATGAATGATTTATGTTACTTTGTAGAAATCTTCCACTTCAACTCTGAAGAGTTTCTTTATTATAAATTCTTGTCAAAAAGACAAATTATATTGAACATGATTCCATTTATAAAAACAGAAAGGATAACATCAAAAGCGGCGAATATTTGACGGCAGTCTAGAATCTGTATTTTCCCAGAGTATTCATTTTTGCACTATTCATCCTCTATACTTTAAACAATAAGACCTGTACTTTTCACTCTTTACATCAAACCTGGCTTGTTACTGTAGTTTAAATGTGCTTGAGGGGAATTATTATTTTTTTATGTGACTGTTTTTTTGTATGCCTTCCTGCCAACAAGAACAATTTCAGTCTGAATGGATGAGATAATAACAAACAGAAAAGACGACCACTTGGTAAATCATCAATGTATTTCACACACTGCAAACATACTGAGATGAAACCACAAAACAGACTATAAAAAGACAAGGTGAAGTGGAGAAACTGTGTCGTAATGCCTTACTGTTACTGTTCATCATCTTCAGAAACTTTACTTGAAGTTGGAACGGTTTGATTGTCTTCACCATATATTTATATAATGTCAGGTCCACTTAACATTCCACAAAAAAAAAAAAAAAGTAGAAATACCCTTTAAAGAGTTGCTTTTATACTTTGAGTACATTTCAAAACCCGTTCTTTTTCACTTAACTGCATAAAAGAACTTGAGTCAATACTGTAAACAGAGTCCATACGTGTGTTTTCTACCATTTTCCATAAGACTGGTTCTATTCTTCTGTCCCCTCGTCTCCTTGGCATTGTGCTGGAAAAGAACACCATTTTCATACCCGTGTTAGGACATTAATCAACTTTTGGTTGTGTTTTGTAGGGAAGTGAAGGCCCCCCGGGCAGACCTGGACTTCCAGGGCCTCCGGTAAGTTCTTCATAACTTGATAAGAGCCTGATGGTGATAACCTTCAAAACTTATATTAGGGTCACAGGTTCTGTCAGGATGTGTTATGGAAATTCGACTGAGCGGCTGTAGGTTGTTGCTGAAGACTGATGAACTCTCTGGAGACAAAGATGGATTTACACAATCTGTCCATTTACTAGTATACAAGCTCAGATCTCAGCACTATAGTAAAACAAGGAGACCAAATCTGATGGTATTTCCTCTACGGTGTCTTTGTTTTATAAAATACTATTTGAGCTGTAAAAACACTTTTTTCTTGTCTTGTACATAAAAATAATACTGTTTCCTAGCAAAGCAGACCCGTCCTTGGCATCTCTTACTACGAACATCAGTGTAGCGTCATCTTTTGCATTTCCTATCAGTAGTTAGTGTAACAATAGAAACATAACTGACAAACAAGTACAAATGTGATAAAATTGTAGTGACCTGCTCACTGGCATTGAATCATGTTCCCTTCCTTTAAAAGGCCAGTAAGTAAGCACTTCCAAAGGCAAATCTATAATTCATCAGCCTTCCCTTGAACCCGCCGTGCCCCCCCCCCACACACACACACACACACACACGCACACACACACACACACACACACACACACACACACACCCTGGTCTCATAAACAGCAGTCTGGGAGGACAGGGGATGGCTCAGTGGCCTGAAAAGGGCACAGGCGTCTGCTTGCTTCTAAATGAGAACCTTGACTCGGTCTTCATTTACAATAGCTGCCCTCTACCAATCTATCAAGGGAAAAACATTCTTTTATGTTCTTATACTACTCAAGAAGACTAGATTACCTAGTTCTCATAGCTGAATCTCTTTTAATCAGCATACTCTTTTGTATTTCTGAGATTCATTTTGTCTTTTCTTTTTTTTTTTTTTTTTTGAATTACCAGTGGCTCAAGGATTATTAAGCATGCTGTTCCCCATTTTTCCTGTTCTTTTTACTTATCCCTCTCTCTCTCTCTCTCGCTCTCGCTCTCTCTCACTCTCTTCTCTCTTCTTTGTGTAGTCACCAAATGTGTTATTGATCTTTCTCATGTAGCTTTTAAGGGCTTAACAGTGTATAACTACTTCAGACCTACTGTACTGTTATCTTTAAAGAGTCCTGGTGCTGAAAACTCACCTCTGAGAACACTGTGGAAGACTTGTCTGATTAAGTTGTGATTTGGTTTTAGGGTGTACCCTATGTGGAGGGCAATGGGATGAGCAGCCTCTACAAACTTCAGGTAAAGAGTTTTCCAATGACTATAACTCAGTGATGATGTGATTTTGACAAATTGATTTGCTGCATGCATTATACCTTCAATCATATTGGTAAAAATAAATCAGTGTATTTGACCTACATTGTAAAATTCACCATGGAGTCATAAAATTAAAAAAAAAATGCCTTTGCAGAGCGGTGGAGCTATTTTAGGACCCCCTGGAGCTCCTGGTGCGCCGGTAAGCACAATCATTGTTATGCCTGAAGCGAATCCTTTACATTGTACTGTGGAGAAGCACTAGCACACAGACATGCTGATACTGTATGAGCCGCAGGACCTAAGAGACCTGAATAACAAATATTCTGACCAGCCTTCCGGTGTTATCTTGGCTTCTGAGGCCTCTTATATTCCAGTCAATCATGTTCGCTGAGAACTGCTGGTTGGCGAAGGGGGGAGAAAAAAAAAAAAGTTCCCGACTCTCGCCCAGATCTCTGACCCGCCCCAGGACACATAACATCAGTGATATGCAAAAAGGACTTAGAGGTTCAGCTTCTCTACACAGAGTCGAAGTGACCTGATTTGCTTATCAACTCCCACTGCTCGTCCTTATCAGACAGTTTGTAATCTTGTCCAGTCCTGGGAGACAGTCACTGTCAGGTCCTGCAGATATCTGTCCACTGCAACAAATGCCGAAGGTGGTGACAAAAATACGCACTCCAATATTCCCAGTGCACAATGGATATGAACCACAGCTAAATCTTGAGGATGCTTCTCCTTGTACTGCATCCATCACAGCCAAACAACCCCTGTGGAACAATCAATAACAAAGCATCTTCATCATTGTTAAGAAGGACAAGCAGCCTAATTTATCAATAATTCATTTTTTTTTCTGCAGAAAGGTGCAGATTTGCTTGAAGTGTAGCCTCACTTGGCCTCTGTTTATAAAGCATGACTTGCAGTATATCGCTCTGATCGCTTTTAATATTTTCTACAAAAGGCCACAGATACATATAACGCCATATACGCATGATTTACAGACAGAAATTGCGTGAGAAGAGAGCCAATAATGAATACCATAAATTTTAATGACGATAACATTCAGTGGCCACATGTCATTTCAGACTGTATTTATGATTTTTATGATAGCGGTTGTACCATTCATGGGCATAATCTGTCCTTTTTTTTTCTTTTTTCTTTTCTTTTTTTTTTTTTTTTAAGGGCCCCAAAGGAGATGATGGACCTGCAGTGAGTTGAAGCTTTTCATTCTTGGCTGTATTTATGTGATGTATTTGTCTATTTTTGTGCTTTCCAAAAAATAGAGAAGTCAGATTTACCAGTTACTCTCTATCATCGTCTCTGCGGTTCTCTACAAAATAAGTCAATACGCCCTCAAGCTTGAGCACTTAACCACTCTCAGTAGAACTCCAGAACACCAGAAAAAAAAATGAACATGTCTCCTGCAAACACGAAACTGTTGTACCATATTGTCTCGCCAGTGGCAACCTATGAACCCGCTCTGCACTTCAGATGCCCTTCCTCAGTACGGGTGCCTGAGAACAATCCGCATGTATACGAAGCAGTTCTATGCATGTGCCATCAACATGAATTCCTTATTCTCATGGGGCCAATTGCATTTTTTATTGTTTTGTGGCACAGTGATTTTTCACCAGGATGTTAATTTGACATTTTAATAAATTGTGTGAGCAGCTCCAGTGCTGTGGTGGAATTGCCCCAATCCGTCTCACAGCTGATCCTCTGGCTGGCCCACTCTCCCCTTAGCCACACTCGCTTATTCATGACAATCTACATGTGTGACAATTACCTGCACAATCCGTCTATGTCAGAACCAGTTGCCCTTCTGTTCTGTGTAATGGCATTTCTCCATGGCAGCTTGAGCAAGATGAGGTAGATAGAGGCCATCACTTGTTCAGGCACTAGGAATGGGTCTCTATTTTTAGTGCAGAAAGTGAGTCTGATTGTGATTGTCAAATGGGGCTCTTTTTCTATCCCTTCTGCGCGTTACAAGGTGTGACAGCATGTGTCAGAGATCATATAATAATACACTGAGATTGAAGTATCGTCCTCTTAGGATTGTCTTCACATCAGATTGACACACAGGGGGTTATATTAATACCTGACCAAGAATATCAAAAGGAGAGATGGAAATGAGTGAAATCCTGGCTCTTGCAATTTAATTTACCCACCTTTGTGTAGCTTTGATCTGTATTTTTATGTTTACAGCCTGACTGCTTTGTAATAATTTAGCATTTCAGTCGATTATATCCCACCTTACTCACCTATTGAGCACTGCAAGACATAAATATCATTCTTGGTTGCACAAAGTGGGTGTTAACAACACCTATTCCACTTTTAGTAATGACTTTTTTTGTTTTAACACAGCAAGGTGGTGTGTTGTTCTCTTGTAGGGGGAACCGGGGGCCATGGGATTACCAGGGCTTGAAGGGCTTCCTGGTGCCAAGGTAAGCAACAGTATGACTCCATAGAAGCATCTGTTATACTCTAACCCAATTACAGAGAGAGTCAAAAGTGTTTTCTGTGTACCTCATGCTCATTACAGAACATTTAAAAAGTTTCTTTCTGGAATTAGATATCCAGCTTTTGGCAAAAAAACAGAAATGAAACTTCAAACTTTCAAAATGTGCCAAAGTGAAGTACATTATGCATTCCTGCTGAAGTTTTGAGACTCTTAAAAATAAGAATTCTGTTACTGTCATATTTTCTTTCTTTTTTTTAAAACATTGATGGGAGCAAAATTTCTGAATTGTATTGAAAAAAAATATCATATTTTCCGAAGACAAGGCTTCATGTATCACTTACCATCTGCACAATGCTTAGCTTCTATTGGCTGCGTGAAAACAACAAAACTATTCCTGAATGCCGCTTTTCACAGCCTCCTACATCAACACTGCTGATTAACAGTATATGACTGTGAAAAAATTATATATAAATATATACACACACACACACAAATATGTGTTGTGTGTCTCTAACATACTTATTAGATTTACCCTAATATACTGTGTGTCTTTAATATACTTTTTCTTAGTAGAAATTAATAGTGATTTAAATGTTAAACCCTAAATATTTTCTTCAGGGTGATGTTGGTTTACCTGGCCCACCTGGAATACTAGGTCCTACAGTAAGTATTATTTTTTTTCTTTAAATAATTTGAGCTAACTTATACTTTTCCTTAATAAATCATACATTTTTGCTGCTGGCAACAAGTACACAATGTTTCATAAAGTGCATAGAAAACTTGTTTTCAAAACAGCTGTCCCAATACATTATACTACGTCAGTTAAGATATCTGGAATATAAATTTCAGTCCATTCAGAGGACTGTCTGTGCAGCTGTAGTAGACAGGTTGGTCTAAACCAGAGGCTGCAAAGGTGCTGCAGATTTGACACCATTGAGGACCTGTCAAACCAAAACAGACTGTTCTCCTATGTTTGTGATTGACAGGGGAAGCCCGGGACTCGTGGAGAGCCAGGGATCCCAGGAGAGGCGGTGAGCTGCAGCCTCTAACTCTCTTTGAGCTGTCAATCCATGCGTCATTCCTTTGTCACAGTCGACTGACACATTGACTGTCTCTGTTCTTTGACAGGGTGAGCGGGGGCCGCCCGGAGAGACAGGATTCCCAGGACCCGAGGGACCCCAAGGTGCTGCTGTAAGGATGCAACATGAATTTTGTTGCTCTTCCTTTTTTAATCACTAAGAGATGTTGTGAAAGCATCATCCAATAATGTCCAGGCTCTAAATAGACTACAATAGCATACTGCATTTTCTGTCAGATGGTTTAACCATTGTTATTTTAACATTATATGAAGAAAAAAATATTCAAGGACAATAGGGATGAAATAAGTGTGTTAGCTATCACTTGTCCTGTAGATTATTACATTCCACTATGTAATTACCATCAGAGATGGTTTCTGTAATTTTCCCTGTAAGCACACAATGAAACAGTGTTCGCACAGCAATCAGGATCATTATCCCTTGGTTGAGATATCTCATTAACTGTGGAGATTACTAGGAGTGCAACAGTGCTGATCCAATCGAAGGTGAGAGCTGATACAAAATGTCTTTGTTTGTGTTGCGCTTCTTGAGCAGGGGAGACCTGGAAAAGATGGAACTCCAGGATACAAGGTGAGTTGTGCGAGCGCGCTGCAAATCCCCTTATAGAAAGTGCTTTACATCGTCTGAGCTACAGAAAGATGGCACAGCAGATTTTTATCCCCCCCACCTCAGGCTACAGCATCATGAGTGCATTAAACCTATTTGCATATTTGAGATTTTAACGATAAAAACTAAATGGAATACTGCAGGTTTAAGGCTTTGTTGACTTTTAGTCTTTTTACCCTAATTATGCAGTTAATGCTTTCAGGCAATGATAAAATGTTTGTAATAGAGGGCAGTAGACACTTAGATTAAATATGCATTTTCCTGGCTGATGAACCTGGCTTAAATTGAAACAAACACTGCTCTAAAGTCTGCTATTACATGACTGATCAAATATATTTCACACAATTTACAATACAATCATCTCAGAAATGCTTGCAGCATATAGAATAGATTTATTACAAAAAAAGCATCAGTCAGGCTAAAGGATGCGCATGCACAATGCAAACTGGCTTGACCATGAGCTTTACCTGTCTATAATCGATCATGTTACCTAACACCTTAATGGCATCCTCAACAGGTCAATATGTTCTTATTATAATCAGTTCATATTCTTCCACCAGAATCTGAGCTCTGCACAGGGCCATATTGTAAGTTGTACCCTTGTGTCTTTCTGCCCTGCTGTCTGACTTAATGGTGGGGCAACAGTGCCATCTAGCAGGTGGTTTCACACCTATACCCAGACTCCTCACATACTGCTTGGAGGTTTAATGTAATGCTCAGGGAAGCACATTTCAGTGGGCAAGATGATAGATTTAAGCCTCCCATCAGGCATCAGGGAATACAGAGTACTGCAGATTAAAGCAGGCAGGGGAGAACAGCATCACAAAGAGATGCCCGCTTTAAAACCACATCATGCCAGATTGTCTTTTGCATGGCTCCTGTAATCCAGCAGGAAATTGATACAAAGATGGTCCCAGAGGTATTGCTGTGAGCGTAGTAAAGGAAGGCAATGAGGAGTGACAGGGAGGGATTGGAAGACACAAGATGTTGTGACACAAAGCCAGAGACAGGTATTTTCTCTCCCAGCTCTTCCATACAGTAGAGACAGCTGGTGGGAAAGCAGGCAGTTCTCAAACGAAACAAGAGTGATGCAGAGGAACTGTGACATTGCAGAAGGTGAAACAATATACAGGGAGATATTATACAAGCAATACACCTGAGCTAAGTAAAAAGCAATCAATGCACAGTCATCTCACAAGTGTACGTTTCTCAAAGTCAAGTAATTCAAGAAAAAGCTTGCTCACAGGTTTTTCAGGCAGCAGAACAGAAACTTCTGCAAATATTATATGTGTAAATACAGACGATATGCCTGTACGCTGGGTTTAAATATGTAATAGCTGTCTGTGGGTTATATGTATACATTTGAATAGTGACTACTCCTGCCTGTAAGTCAACACCAGTGTAGATTTCACTGATACTGACATTCTTCTACCAGTTATTTAGATGTTTTTGTTTTATTTTTTCGAGTGACAGCAAATCCCTCACATGTGGTTTTCTGTTTTATTTTTCCAAGGGAGATTCTGGTAGACCAGGGGACAGAGGATCCAAAGGAGAACGTGTAAGTAGTAAAAGTCCTGTTTTCCACAAAAAAAACGAAGCTGTTTTTATGAGTCAGAATATAATACACAAGCAAGGTTTTGATGAATACTAATGAAAGCCTTCACTTCTGCACAAATAGGACTAATCCCCACAAGCACATAAGCACTAGATAAAGGCATTTAACGCTCAGTGCAGTTTCCTTTTGTATTTGCAAGGCAAAATTAAAGAGCTCTGTCACACTGCTGCAGTAATCTATTGCAAATGCTGGTAATAGAGGATGCAAAATGAGACTTTTAGTTTTATAGTTGGCAACACATCCTCAGGATAGGAGGCTGACTGGACACAATAAGAGAAAAAGGTCAATGTGTGCAGCATGTTAAGTGAGACACTTGGGTAGGTGTCTGGCATGAAAAGTAAAAGTGGCGCGGCTTATGCCAGTGATGAAACTTAGCTTCAAGCTTTGTTCCAAACAGTTTAGTCAGCACTTTATCACATAGAGCCGATACATGTCTGTTTTTTTTTTATCTCCAGGGTGATCCAGGGATTCCAGGAGAAAGAGGTGTTCAGGGAGAGAGAGGACGCATAGGAGACCCTGGACTGTCCGGACCCAGTGGCCCTCCAGGCCAAAAAGGAGATCCTGGCCCTCCAGGACAGTTTGACAGCGTACACCTCCTGGTAAGTTGAAGCTAAAAAAAGACTATCTCTCAAAATGATTACAACTTTATTCAGCCTACTTCCCTGCCAGTCTTGTGTAACTTGCTCAGTTCTCATTCTGTATATGGAAAATGGTGCAGCCAGAGATTTCTGCATGAAACATCAAATAAGGCTGTGCAAGGGAGGTTACTGTTCTTTTTCTGCTCAACGCTTCCCACTCCTGATCATCTAGGCACAACAGAAGGTCAGAGCAGGAAGGAGAGTGAGAGAGATGGAGACAGAGAGAGAGACAGAGATATGTGGGTGCGCCTGGAGATCCGCAGAGCATTCAAAACACCTCCGTGTGTCACAGAAATTTTACACATACTGTATGCAGTCACAACACTTATATAACATTCACAGAAGAGATGAAAAATGTGTTTGAATGCGGAGATTCAAGGTCCAAGGCTACTATTGTTTGCCATTATTACTGCTGCAGTCCTGTTGCTCATAGAAAGTGGGCTGTCGACTTTCATCCACGGGATTCTGAATATTATATTCTGTCTATCCATATAATATTCATAATGTTCAATTAAAGTGAATTAATCAAAGTCAAGTAAAAGCCTCCAGTGGTGTAGTGTACATGTATCCAGAGTGAAATTTCACAGAGTAGTTAAAAAATGAAAAAGCATATATATATGTAATCTCATCTCATCTCCCTTCCGGTGTTTTCAGCATGGATGGTTTTCATGAACTGTGAGAAAATCTGTGAATTTAGACAGGCGTCCACATGCTGAGATAACTATCGTCTCTGCTGTATCTCTGTAGAAAGTGAGTGATTGTTGTCGCTTAACTTTGCTGTGCATGGTTCAGTGAAGTGGTGAAGTTTGCATTCTCCTTCTCCCTGACTGCACACAGGGTGATCCAGGCTTCATGGAGGAACTGAAACTGTTCATCAAAAATGAAGTTTTGAGAGTTTTTGAAGGTAACACATATGTGCATTTGACATGTTTCTTCTCTCCATTCCACCTTTGTTCACTCTTCTCCTGCCTTGTGGTATCACTGCTTTTGAATTTATATTTTTCTTACCTTGCAGAGAAAGTATCGAGTGCTGCCATGCTGCAGAAGACACCTGCAGGCATTTTAGCTTCACAAGTCCAAGGCCCTCCAGGACCTCCTGGCAGAGACGGATTACCAGGCCCTCCTGGAGAGCCTGGACCTCCTGGTCCTCAAGGTAGGAGCTCAGGCTGCCAAACTGAACTGCCAGAAGTTAACACCACCTCATACAAATAACCACTTCTGTTAAAACATGGTTAAAAATAACACTTTTAACCTTTGATCAAAACTATTGGTGTTTTCCAATTAACCTTTTGTTTTCTGATCTGATGCACCAATTAGTTCACACATGAAAACTAGTACATGAGAAGGAGTCTTTATTTATCACATACACACAGTATAATACAACAGTTTGACATAAATACTGCAAAATGAAGTATAACAGCCTACAATGTTTTGCTGTGCATAAAGAGTTGGGATGAAACATAGGTGACATGCTGGCGTATTTTATAGGGATTCATGGGCATTTCTCTTTTGCTAGACCCATATATCAATGCAGACTGAGGGGCGGGAAGCAGAGGAAAGGCCAGGAGTGTTGGGCACAGCGGCTCTCTGGGAAATATGAAGACAAAAGAAGAATTGGCTGTGACTAAGAGAAAGTATTATGAGTGTGGACAGGAAAGAGCCTGAGTTTTGATACCTCACTCCAGGAAAGAAAGCTCAAAAATACTAAAGGAGCATAGTCAGGAGAGAGGGTGGACATCTTAATATTTATCAAACTGATGCAACTGTCTGACTGCTCATACAACACTAATGTTTTGCTACTCAGGCTTTATACTTCGGACTTGCTTAGAATTGTATTTTGTCCACAGCAAAACTATCTTAACCTTTGAAGAGGAGTGTGTTACATGTTGGTGCAAATGCGAGCGCCCCTGCATTAGCCTTTCTCTTTGAGTTTTGTATCTACCTCACATTATCAAGACCATTTACACCTTAACCTACTGCTTTAATAGAAAATGCTGCTTTTATTCATGAATAATATAACTTAAGTAGACAGCCACTAGACTATAAATGTTTGTGCTGTGTTAATGCCATTTGCATTACACATGTCTTGGATTTTGTTTTGCCTGTTTATTTTTTTATGCTTCAGAAGAATGTTTTATAGGTGACTCTTAATGCAGCTTCGCAATAAATATTTATTGAAAATAAAGAGGAAAGTTATTTCCCTTGATAAATCAAAAATTCAACAACTTCTTAATTTTTTCTTTGTTGACTTGTGCCTCCACTCAGCTGGGGAGAGAGTTTGGGGTAATATTTCCTCATTATTTCTCGTCATCCTCCGCTGGAGACTGTGCTCCTTTGGAATATCCAATTTGACTTCTTCTCCAATATGCCAAAATGAATTGTTTATGGAGAAAAATAACCCCTCTGTTGAATTCACGCTCTTTTTTTCCTCATGGTTTGATTTCACATGGGTGTAAGTCTCAAGCTGTTACAGAATACCCAAAAGGACGCATGCTGAAAAGCATCATTTCTTCCTTTTTCATTTTGTTCTTCCCCTCCTTTGTTGTAATTGAGTGTTCATTTATCATTCTATTCATCTTTTCCTTTTGTACAATGAAAACACTTGCTGATGTAAATCACTGTGTTTAAGTGCATACTAATACTGTATTATGAATTCGTCATTTTGTTGTTATAACATTCATTTTAAATTTTGTACTTCAGTGTGCTCTTTATATTTATTCATACCGACTTAAACAAAGTGTCTTTTATTATATCAGGCTGTTTTTAGAGTTGTTGTGCATTGTGCTGTATAATATGGAAATATCAGGAACAGTAATAATATTGATCTTTCATAGAATAGCTGTTCAAAGAAAGGTTTTTTTTTTTTCTCTCCTTTTGTAAAGACTAGCATGAACACATGTTGCTGCTAATACAGTTTACAATAGTGTTACAAGGAATAACATAAATAAACATGTTGCTAATGATACAGTTTACAACCATGTACAACAGATGCAGGGCTGCAGTCCTAGCATTAAAAAACTGTGCAGTATTATTTTTATTAGTGCTGTTTGTCTATTAGCATTTCTGAGAATGACTTGTTTTCAACCAAGCACAGACACACTATTCCCTTTTCAATATATCAGAATGCAGCAATCCAGCGTGCCACCCAAGCTTATTGCCCTGTGTGCTATTCAGTATTTTTTTGCTTAAGGTACAGTGCTCTTTTCTCCATGGAACGTCTCCTCCCTGAATGAATGCCCCAGGCTCTGTGAGTGTTGAAAGAAGTCTCATTATTGCAGCAATGTGTGGATAGCCCCTCTTTCTTTGAGACTCAGTTTTGGAGCATTCATGAGCCTTTTTTCTAAGATTTCCTCTGACATTTAAGCATTGAAGCGTTTCCCCTTTGGGCCAGGCAGTGCAATGCTTGATACTCCTGTCAATGTTTCTGATGCACTCCATGGAACCGCTGGTCCTTAGACTCCATTACTTTAAGTGCCTCATGGGGAAATACTTTCACAGCTCCTTACATTTGTACTTGGTATGCTTCTGTTTTGAACTGTAAAATCATAATGGCTCTGGATGGAGTGACAAAGCCTGATTAATATTCTTGCATGCATATAGTTTTAAACAACTAAGATCACAAAATGCCTGGATTTTTATAGTCATCGACCTCTTTTTTTGACTAAGCATGTGCTTGCTTTTTAACATGATGCAGCAGTCCATCACTATTACATAAAAGGCTGAGTTGATTTAACACTAAATAATTCAGCTTCTTCCAACAAAACTACATCTGTTTGTATGAATCACATTCATGACTATGTTTGTGTGAATTACGTGCCTTCTGAGTATTACAAACACCAGCCTATTGTTGTCATGAATAGACATGATTGTTTCATGCATCTGTTGATGATTTGTTTCATCTGGAGTGAAACCACCTTTGATTAAGCCGATCAATGCCTTTAGCCACCCACGTATCTGACCTTCAATCAAAAAAAGGGGCTTTTCCGCTGTGTTTTCAAGTACATCAAAGACATTTGCTTGTGGCCTTATTGTTGACAGAAAGCTGAACAAGCCCAGGATGCCTCCTCCTTCGAACTAACACACAGATGGCTTGTTTGATGATTTCTATTTTGACAGGATGTCAGTACGTCTTTTATTATTCAAAGGTTTGGGATGGAAACTGGGAATCCAGAGTAGCCTGTTTTTACACTGACAACCACAGCTCCTTCTCTCAAAATACGAGCAAACCCGATGCTTGACATTGTCATTGCACTGATGTTATTTATGTCATCAAAAAGCTAGTCTGTTTGACAGGCAGAGATAAAGGTTGCAGAAGTGTGTCTGTATCTGGAAAGTCCTTGAATGTCTTTTGTACTAATCTTACTAACAGTAAACACACTGTATAAACATGAAATCACATTTGTCTTCATTTGTGCTGTAGCTGTACACAGTCCAATCAGAGTATTGTGTCTGTCCTCAGGATACAGGGGTCAGAAAGGAGAACGAGGCCAGCTTGGTCTGGGGTTACCAGGAGATCCAGGACCCATGGGACCACCGGGTAAGAACAC
>JAPTYQ010000008.1:11563631-11574454 GCA_029814465.1 Ostorhinchus cyanosoma
CAGAAAGGAGAACGAGGCCAGCTTGGTCTGGGGTTACCAGGAGATCCAGGACCCATGGGACCACCGGGTAAGAACACAGCATTAGATCAAACAACTGTTAGGGTGAATATTTAAAGGAGTGATATTTAGCTTTTTACATAAACTGGGTCTGAATTCTTCATTAATTCAACTCCACAGGTTCATCTTCAACCCTATTTCTGACTGACACCAGAAAGGTCGTTTTGAGCGCTGGCCCTTTAAATGTAAATGAGCCATTTCACACCCCACCCCCTCCAGGTTATTGATAGTGCTGCTCTGTCCCGTTCAGCCACTTGTGCTCAGTAATACAACCAACTCAACATTTTAGGTAATCGGCTCGGAAGTTTGTACAGATTTTCAGTATGGACTACAACCGCTGCTCATAAACAATTATGGCGAGAAAGGTTTGTTGGAGGTCTTGACCTTATATGTGCAAATATCATGACATAACTAGTTAATAGATATAAAAATTAAAAAGGAATTAAAACAGTTTGTAGAAATCCACTAGATTTTTGACAAAATGAATATAAAGATAGCTTTGCAGCACCTGGAGGGTTCAAACTCAAACTTTTTGAACTGTTAGGGTCCAAAAACACCAATAAATGAACTAAAAACTATTAAAAAAAAGTGGGTTTAGCAAAAATTTTACCTCTTTAAATGAAAGCATTTGCCGTATATATTATGATATAGTGTCGCACATACTCAATACCAGGTATTGGCAAAAAAGACCCTTTACATCTATATCAGTTCATGGGATTTCTTAGCCTGACCACTGAAAGGAGCTGGAGTTGTCAAGTCTCAAATCTTGAATTCAATCTCAGCCCTCATTTGGTATCTCAGCGTGTTAGAGATAAATGTCGCGCTCAGACTGTGACATGTTTTCAAAAACTCATGCACTGCTGCGTCATAAATGGAACCCCAACATGGACAGATTGCTACAGTCATAAGCTGTAATGCAGTCTATCCTTTACAGAAAAGTAGAGCTTGATGGTATCCTGAACAAAAGTTTCGCTAAATACAACCCAAGATGTCAGCCTGTCCCTTGGTCCTGTGAACTAAAAAATAACCTCCCATTCCCTGACGGAGAGATGAAACTTCCCGTCTGTGACAGAAGGAGTTTATCGTTGAACCTTAAGTCACTCACCCTATCTATGCATGTGCATAATGTATGTGCCGGGCAAAAGAACTTGGCTTTCGCCTCTCTGGAGAGAACAAATCATGACTGCTGAAAGACAGCATCTCTAGGGGCTCAGTCATAAGCATATCTGCCTGGCTTCAGATGTAGTCACGTCTTGGAAAGAGTTAGATATAATTTTATGAAACTGCTGTGAATGGGTGGCCTACGCTGTTGGGTTTCCTAAGTGCACACAGGACAGCAGCAGGTTCATGTGTGTGAGACGCTGTGTTTTTGTCGGCCATCATGCTGTGAAGGTGCCGCTTGTATTCTTTGATATCCACATAGAACAGGTTTCCTCTGTCTCCTACAGGTTCGCAGAGACTGAGATGTACTGCATGAGTCACACACACTGCACATTATCAGCCTTACTTTGGGTCAGAATGAGGATATTACAAGACTAACACATTTAAAGGAAGTAATGCCATTTATTTAAAGGTATTAAAGAGGCTATATGCAGGATTTCTACTTTCAAATATGACTGTAAAATTGTCTAAAATCATCTTTAGAATTCTTAGAGCAAAGAGTTTGGAAGTCGTGCCAGAAATGCCAGTGTGTTAGTTTGTATTTAGTGTTTAGATTGTATTTATACCGAGATATTTATGTGGCCATAAGAAGGATTAGTGAGTCCTTCTGCCATAGTGAGGAAAACTAACACCATAGGGCTCAGAAAGAGGTGAGATGGAATGAGAAAGATGAAGATGAATGACAAAGTGATGAAAAGTAGAAGCACTGTTGATGTTTTGGCCATTGGACACAGCTCTAAAAAAAATAAATAAAAAAAATAAAAGAATGGAGTTTTATACTGAAAAGGCAGCGTTTATTCTAGTATTTGATTATGAGGCGTATGAAGGTATAAAGTTATTAAGTTGGCCATTCGTTGATCCATGTTTCAGACTAAAACGTGACAGTTTCGACCTTGTTTGAACGTTTCCAAACAGATCTTTAATGCAGCTATTGACAACATAAACTGTACAGAAAATAGTGGAGATTTGTGCTTTTACTGTTTGTTTTCTGTCCGAATACAGAGCTCAACTAACAAAGCTATAAACTAAGGCAGATTGGAAAACACAGAGTTATTTTTGTATTATTTGACCAACTACTGTATGTAAAATAAGAGGCTATGAGTTTTAGTTTGAAAAAGAAAAGGTGGTGATACTGTTGTGGAGATGTGGGAGGAAAAAAAAAGAGACAGCAAAGTGGAATGCACATGTGGGATCTGTCCTCGTTCTTTATTCTACTTTTTTTTTTTTTATACAGGGTTGATCGGAAATCATTGTCCATAAAAGGAGCTAAACTGCTGACAAACAGCTGAGCCAAAATATGGGTGTTACCAGGATACTAGAGAATTATTAATGACCTTTTTAATGTTATTGTGATGGGTATACGCATTGAGCTTTATAGTTTTGTGATACAGTCTATGGCTATTTGTGATAGTATTTGTTTGTTAATGGTGGTTTTGGTCATTATTGTGTTCTGGTACGTGACTTCCTCCTGTTATTATGAGTTTGCAGTATCAGTAGTACATACTATATAAACCCTTTAAGGTGAAAATGAGCAGATTTATGCTTTTGCATTCTTTGCCATCACACTGAGCGCTAATGTTTGACAATAATTATGCTTGATTGCACTGTTGCTAAGCTCAACTGTGGAGTATTTTTTAAAAATGAGTAAAAAGACAAGGATAAATATACTGAGATAAGCAAAAAAAAAAAAAAATCTCCATAGACATGACAGCGTATATTAGTAGGGTTAAGTTAGCATCTCTAAATGTTGAAAAATGTTGTAATTAAGTACTTTTAAATGCAGTCTAAGCTGAGTCAAATCCTGTTAAATGGCATGGAATAAAAAGGACAGTAACATCACACACACACACACACACAGTAAAGAAATTTAGTGACGACAGCAACGAGGTACAAGGTCTAATAATAGACGTGGCAACAAGCTGAGTCTTCTGTCTCAACACCTAAATGCAAACAACTGAAACAAACTTTTGGTAATAGTGCTTTTTTTGCACCTTTGTACTGATGATGATTGTACCAACCAGCACAGCGCTGTGAGCACTGTTGTTAAGAAGAAGATGGATGTGGTGGTGACGAAAAGGGCAAATTGTGTTTGTACACGGAGAGAGAGAGGACAAGGCGGTAGCTGTGATTCACTTTGTATAAACTGTAGAAGAAGCTGAGTTCCCTTGTCGTGCCGTGACTGGATGTAATAGACACTCCTGTGGATGGAGGACTCTTTTTTTTTTTTTTATTGGTTTATTAAGTTGGAAAGAAAGTGGTATCTTTGGCAGAAAGAAACAAGCAGTGAGGAGGTCTTGTGTTTGTGTTTGTACAAGAGAGATAAGGATATGGTGTGGAGTGAATTTCCTCAAACTGTTGCTAAGTAACAGACTCTAACGTGTATTCTGCATGATGACCTTATGTTAGACGATGGGAAAAAATCTTGCTTCTCTGTCTTTCAACATCATAAGAATATAAGAGCGAATGCATTAATGATTTAGTGATTCAATGATTCAGCTACTGAGAAAATCCATGTACTTGCATGAAAGTTGAAGCTTTATTCGTTTATATTGTTTGGTATTGGGAGTAATTACATAATTGAAAAAACACCACAATTGAAAAGCCCAAAGGGGTAAGATTGAGGAGGATTTAGGGTGATCTATGGAAAAAAAAAAAAACATAAACAAAAAAACACTTTGTGCTCCGAGTGGTGTAGATAAGTCAGACCCCACCCATTATCATTCTGGAATAATGATGAAAGTTATCCCAGCTGTTTGGGTACTTCCTGAGTACAAAATAGTGCGAATAGAAGTTGTTTTGCTGGAATATGTTCACAATGAGAAAAAAAATAAAATTGCTAAATCTCGCAAAACAAAACAACACATAAAAACAAGTCCATCTTTGTGAAAACTTGTCATTTTTAGGCTGGAGTTGGAGCTCGGAGGTTATTCTTTCGCATAGTAAGGGGACCTTTCAAAATGGTAATGCACAGACAGTAAAAAGAAGGAGAATGCTTTTATTTATTTATTTTGAAGGAAAAACCCTGACACTTAACACCATAGCAGAACAGAAATATTCAGCCCTAATCCACCAGAGTTCAGTTTGTATGTTTGAAGTAAAAAGAATAAGTTATCTGTACATTTTCCTGGAGAACCAAGCCAGTAATCTCGAATCATTATTGCAATTGCGACATCGCACAAAGCGAACACAATACGGTATCATTTTTACCAAAACATGCAGTTCGGGTATCTTAATAATTGAGGGAATTAAAGGAAATGCGAGCTATAGTCACAGACTTTATTGCTTTCTATTAAAAAAAAAAAAAAAAAAATCACACTGTTCTACTTTTAAAGCATTACATAAGGAAAAAAAACAGTGACATCACAATAAACCCTTAGCGATTTCACTCCTTCAATCTACACAACCAAGGCATATTATGATGAGAATGGGGTCTAATATCATATCGTAAATTATTATTGCTCACATGAGCCCAGTTATCTGTTTAAGTGTAAAAATATCCGTAGTTTTCTGGATGTAAGGGAGTCATACATTAATTTATCGTCTCCTTCCCATATGGTATTTCACACTTAATGCTGCCATCTGTATAAAGTAAATAGGCCTCTCTTAGGGCCAGCTCCCTGCCTCCTCAGCCTTGCATGCAGATTTTCACAACTTCCATTTTTAATCCTCTATGGCCACTCGCTATGGACAGAATTTGTGCAAACGATTGTGCCAAACCACCCTTTGGAGTGTTATCAATAATGGAAAGCTTCACTCAACAATGATAAAGTATAGCCTGGTGCAGGAATTCATAATGTCTAATTCTCTGTTTAAGGCCCTCCTGGGATCTCTTCTCGCGGCTCTCCTGGCTCTCCGGGGCCCCGCGGACCTCCCGGGACGTGCGACCCCGGTGACTGTCTTCCTCCTTCTTCATGAGCTCGGGCAGAACGGTCCAGACTGAAGACCGTCCATCACTGACACTCATGTTGGCAGATGCAGTACAGTAGAGAGTCCAAGAACGTTTCCTCAGCTGCCGTTTGTCAGACAGACTCACAACTGACCTCTTTTGTCCACTTTAACAATAACATTTGTATGCAGTCTGGGCTTGTACTTCTGGGATTGCTGTTAGTTTTGTTTGGGGTTTTTTTTTGTTTGTTTTGAATGCAACAAACAAAAAAAAAAAAACCTTTGAGTAACATTTTTTTTTTTTTTTTTTTTTTTTTTTTGCAAAGCTGTTCTTTCAAGCTAGTTCTTGTTTTCACACCCCCTACTGTGATGTAATGCATTCCTTGTCAGCGCTCATTATGTCTTTCAAGACCATGAAATGACTTTGTTTCGTCAAGTTCAGTCCCGTCTGAAAACGTGATCTTAATTATTTGTTTGCCTGCTTAATGGGCATGCCTATGCACTCTTCTGTTCTTATTCAGATAAGCCATTGTGCTGGCAGAAGGTACATCTCATCTGTATGTGCGCGAGTGAGTGTGTTTGTGTGTGAAACGGAGACAAAGATTAGCTGAATGAGTACGCCTGTTAAATGTGTGGGTGTGAGGAAATAACCGTTTTTTTTTGTTTTTTTTTTAAACCCTTACGCAACCAAAGTGCAGCAGATGTGTCTGATATGAAAATTATTTATTTAAAGCGTGTTCCTCAAGAATGTACTTAAATGAGGGGACTGATTATTGTACTAAATGTAGCATGAATATTAAGAAATGTTATCGTTAGAAGGTGGGTTTTTACATTTCTGGATAATTAAGAGTTTTATTTATTTTGTCTGAAATTAGCCCATCACTCGTTTATCACTCATTTTTACAATAACCTGCAGTATAATCAGTGATGAGGAGGTCTTCCTTTTTTTTTTTTTTTTTTTTTTTTTATAAGATAAGAGCGCTCAGTCAGCCATATACTGTATCATCACAGAGCTTTGCCATAATTTTGTTTTGTTTTTTTTTTTTTAAACACAAAAACTCCTATTTTTAGTGCGAAACTGTTAAAAACACACACAAACACATCGAGGGCAGATTTAAAGAATGTACTTTAAACGTCGTTAATCTTTAATAAGTGCGACGTGACCTCACATTCATCTTTACTGTGGGTTTAATCTGTAAATAAGTTGAGCGGGTGTGTATTTTCTTTTTCTTTTTCTTGTCTAATGGGGCTTGTAATGGGACCTGACAATATAATTACATAAGCAAGTTGTCATCTTAATGATGAATTAAGGTTCTCACTTTTAATATCGATCATACATCTTTGCAGATGTTATGGATAGTTTTTGTGTGTGTGAGAAGCTGTTATTAACATTTATTGTTTACATACTGTCGTGTATGATGATTCCTCTGGTTTATATGTATATTTTTGATTTTCAGCCACACTAAAGGAAATCGGAGAACTTCACTGCAGCTTTTTATCTTTACATCGTGGTACAACTTTATACTCTTTTCATGTACTTGAATTTTCACGTTTGTTTAACAGAGTCTTGGTTGATATCCTGGTTTTTTCACTTTCACAACTGACCAGCACTGTGTGTGTCTCTGTGTATCGTTGGGTTTTGGGGTCATTTCAAGACTGGAGTTTATTTTATTTATTTTTTCCGTTACAAGTTTAAGACTCTTTTTTTTTTTTGTGGTTGTCAACAGTTTTCCAAAGGTTTTGAGTCAAATCTTCCTCGACAGATGACGTCCAGAAATTCACATGTCGCTCTAAAAATTCACTTTTTTTCACTCAAAATGACAAAAATTCCCCCAGTTTTGAAACTTTACTCTGTTTGAAGATGTTAAAAAGAAATATCCAAACCCTAAATGCATTAATCACCATAAACAATGAAGGTTTCTAGTGCAGAAACAGATAATTGGACTGTGGTGTGTTTTACTTTCCTCAAGCTTATGTTTTGAGCGTAACTTAATGAGAGTTTGACTCAAAGGCTTTAATTTTACTTTTAAGTGTCATGCTGTGATTAATGTTTGAAAAGTTATGTGGGTGTATCTGAAACATAAAAACTCATGTCTTTCTGTATTTCATCTTTTAAGATCAGTTTGACGCCTTTTTCTCTTCTTTCAAACTTTCAGTCTGGAATTATGGAAAGGCTTCATACTTCTCTTACACGTGTAAATTATAACTCACATCGTACTCTGAAGTAACAGAGCATGATTTTTTTATATTTTTCATAAAATGTCAGCTTGGTTTTTATCTCTGGTAAACTTTATCAGTGTGAGTGGGTTTAATATTAGATGGGTTTTAAATCACAAGTGTGCCAGCATCTTCATTTGTGGGTTAAAGGAGCCCCCTGCTGGACATGTTTCTATCTCCTTATGCTTTGTAATGTGAGTGAAAAACAATCTTTCTTTGGGTTATAAGATAGGTGATATACAATCTCCTTTTTTTTCTCCCTTGACTTCCCTCTCTTCAAGCTCACTAATTTTCATATTTGGCTTTAATGACTTCCCCCCTCAAAGACAATGAAACCGACCTTGACCGAATCTAAACGAGACGGCGTCAGCAAACAAACATGATCTCAACTGTTAATTCTAATGAAAGCTATTCTCACTTTGTATGTAATTAAGCTGGAATTGATATTAATGTGCGCTGGTTTGTGACTTCAATTTAGCTAAACGGTGGGATAACTAACACAAAATGGCTACTGGTGTCACAGACCACTTCACTGGCAATTTCCATCAGCGTTTTAGTTGAAAGATTTATTGTAAGAAGAAAAAAAAAAAATGTCACATGAAACAAACTATACTGAAACTCTTTGTATGACGCTGTTATACATATAAAAATAGTCTTGGCACATAAAGTAAATGTAATCATGAAGAAGTCATTTAGAGCATATATTTCATTATTGATTATTTTTGGAACACTCACAGCTGACCCTGCTGTCACATACAATCTACTCTTGTAAATAAGCTTGTAATAAGAGAGAATACAGCTCAGCCTCTCAGGTGGTCCCTCAGATGAAAAATGTCCGCCTGCTGCTCTCGCTGTACCTCTTCTGCTATTTGTAGGTCATGTCATGTAGAGTGACTTTAATGTGTGTTTCTGAAAAAGTCTGTTTCTTTGAACATCTACCTCAGTCTTGGTTTACCACTTCTACATAATGAGCTATTTTGGAGAAATGTTAAAGTACAACACTAACTGTTGCCTTCCGCTCAAAAGCAATTAAAATTTTTTGTGTTTGTGGGAAAAAAAAGGGATGTGTTTTAGTCCCACGCATCATGATCGGTCGGCTAAAGAAGAGGGCCAGTTATGTCCCTCAGTGTGGAGGATCGTCCACTCTGTTTGTGGTTACCAGGTTTCAGAGGTTCTGTTTTATTTTATTTTTCTTTTATTTACACTGACTAACAGTCCCTGCCTTACACGTGTGCAATAAATGTTATCCATTGCTTTATCCCTGTGTGCTGTTGTATTTTCATTCACACATTCTTTTAATATTAAACCTTCGTTTAATGGTGGGAGCTTGAAACATCAGTGTTTCACATTTTATTATAGGATCTTGCTAGAATGTAGAATAAAAACACTGCATGTCTTTGGTTTATTTTATTTGTGAAATAAATAACAGTTTGTATGTGTCGTCTGTCACGTCATGTCAAACTATATTAACTATATTCTTCTGTAAAATGAGACAAAATCTCACATCAGGTCATTTTATAGGAAATATAATTAACCACAATTCAAACAATTTACAGATTTACATCGTGCGCTCAAGTCAGTGTGACTTTAATGAAAATTACTTCCTCTCTCCTTTTTATTTTGAGCTGCAGAGCTGAAATGGCAGTCAGACATCTGTTTGTGTGTTTTTCAGCAGGTTTATACGTACGTACGCAAACACACACATGGCACAAACTCATTGGAATGGCACTGAGACCATACATTTAAACCCTGATCTGCTTTGGGTTATTATATGAAATGCAATCTGTGAGCTTTCATCAGGGAGAACAGGGTAAATGGAGAACACACAAAAAAGAAAATGTAAGCAGAGGTCCAGGGAGAGTGGGATAAACAAATGTTTCCAGTCATTTCATACCTTTTCAGAAGCATGAGTACACCTTTCTGAGAATATCAAAAACATTTCCGTGTAAAAAAAAACAAAAACAAAAAAAAACATCAGAACAGGAATGATTTTTGCAGCACATGAAAAAAAGAATGTTTTGTGTTTTACAACTTGAAGAGGCTGGCGTCCTCTGATGGAGACGTGACTGGCACAGAACATGCTCACAAGACTAGAGGTTAATGGATCGAAAGCGCCACAAACCACAGCTCCTGAGGACAAAGTGTGAAAAATGTTGTGTGCTTTGGGGGAGACAATCCAACAGTTTTTCTGTCTCTATGCCAGAGTGGCTCTTAATTTCCTGCAGGTCCCTTCACATCCAGAGACTGGTGGGCGGCCCCTGATGGCAGGTTGCAGGCTGATGGGTCACAGTAACCATTAGGACCAGCTGAACCAGGTGGTCCAGGGACACCGGGCTGTCCAGGAACTCCAGGAGGTCCTCTTTGTCCGTCCCGTCCATCCTGACCGTATCCTGGTTTGCCGGGCTCACCTGTGACCACAATGTATTTATTAGGACTGCCACTGTTCATTTCAGGATAGAAACACATATTCAATAGACAAGAATGACTCACCAGGAAGTCCAGGAGGTCCTGGCTGACCCTTCGGTCCGCGTACAGTGGGGCCTCTGGAACCTCTGTCACCCATTTCACCTGTTACACATAAACACAGTGAGGACTTTTGTGTGATATAAAAGAAAACGGACAGTTGTGTCAACACTTCATTTGATGTTTTGGCCCTCTAAGCCTTCAGGTTTATTCAAATGTGACTTTTATTTTTTGACTGATCAGATTATTTTTTCAATGTGGACAATATTGGAGTCCAGCAGTGAACTGGTCTTATTTACTTGTGTTCACAAAAGAACACAGATCAAGCCATTGTACTGGAAACATATGCTGTTCTCTGAAATTAGTCATAAGTTTTGGGTTTTTTTTCTTAGTTTTTATTTCACTGAGTAACTCCTGCTAGCACAGGATTGCAATAAATGTTGGTCTAAAGTGATATAAAAGTTGAGTAAATTAGAATAAAGGAAAATTCTAATGTGTATTCAAATTAGAACCACATATGGAAGAGGCACGAACAGATTCAGTGTGAATTATAATGTATAGACAGAAACTATTGTATATGCAATAAATGTAAGATGTCATGTCTGAATAAAAGGGTTAAAGACATTTTCAGAACAAAGGAAGGTCACATTAAATACCACTTTGGCTTTGTAGAAGATGCTTTATTTTCCCTGAAACTTTTCTTTTTTACTGTAAATCCTATGATACTTCTCATATATCCAGATTTGATCTTAACACAGAAACTGAGAAATGAATCTGTGTGGTCATTAGAACTTTACAACAAATCTGATGTTGGTCTAGGACTTTTTCACATTTACATATAAGTGTAAATATATGCCCTTAGATGAGGGAACAGGTGGTTGTTTGTATTTGGATCACCAACTAAATTTGCTTTTCAAATATTACATCGAAAATCCCTCAAGAAAAGGATTCTCATGTTTTTCGGATAATTGTATATCAAACTAAAGTAACTTTAAATTAAATCTTGTGTGAAAAGCAGGTGAGTTTTGTTTGATCAAATA
>JAPTYQ010000008.1:11602751-11626427 GCA_029814465.1 Ostorhinchus cyanosoma
TTCAGAAGCATTCTACCTCAGGCAAAGAACAGGGTCAATACATACAATTAAGAATCTTCTATTTCCCAATTTCTTACTGCACATTCAAATCCCAAACAACTTTTGAGTTGGCTGTCATCATGCAGCTGTTTGTTTTGTTAACACAGTATTTTTTTTTTTGCGTTAGGCTCTGATCTGGCATTCCCTGCTTCAGTCCAAGATGACATCATCTGCAGCAAAACTTTCCAAATCCTGTACAAGAATGAGGAGGTTGTTGTCAATGATGTCCTCCTCTTTAAAGTGATGATGCTGCTAGATGAGAAGAAGGTAAGTTTCAGTAAAAGCTGGTGCTAAATATGCATCTTTTGATCTGTTTTTTTTTTTCCAGAAGCCCAAATCAACAGTATTGAGGATTTGGTTTGAAGAGTCATCCTTACTTATCAGTATTTTTTCCTCTCTATGTAATATTTCATATCTGGAAAATGGTGTTGAAATTGAGACCTTGTGTTTCATTTTTATGTACCGGTATATTTTTATCTGTTTGTTTTTTTTTAAGCGTGGTTGGAGATTGATGCAGCGCATCCTTTGTTTGACACAAAGGTTCTAAATGAGACTGAATGCCTTTACATTTTTTCTCAGGTGGAAGAGTCCCTCAATGACATGGATTTCCAACTATTCTTGGATTTGTACTTCACAGATGGTGATTACACGTAGGTGTTGGAACATTTTAAATGTATGCATTTGTGTATACATTCATGCATTCGATAATTGTGAAATTATGCTTGCATTTACTCTGCAAATGAGACACCAACAGAGTCCTCTCTGCTCTTTCCTTATTTTCTATAGGCCAGATGATCCAAACTCTCTACAGAATATCAGTGGACGCACACTTCGTTTGCACTTTAGCCTTCAGAAAGGCATCCACCAACATGTCAATGTCATGTTTGATTACTTTCACCTGTCTGTCATATCTGTTGCCATTCATGCTTCCCTTGTGGCACTACATCAGCCTCTTATCAGGTCAGTGTCCTACCTATGTTATTTCTTGTTATTAAGAGAATTTAAAAGAAGTATATTCAGGGGTATACCAAGAAATTTAACATAGATGTTTAGTTTCTTCCATACATTTCTTGTGGCAGTCACCTGAGTTCACTTTCTCTCTTTGTTGATGTAGTTTTCCTCGACCAGTGAAAACCACATGGCTAAACCGTAATGCTCCTGCACAGAGCAAAGACTCAGTCATCCCACCCTTGGAGAATGTGGTGTTTGGCAGTAGTTATGTCAAACAAGTGTCACCAGATGTAAGTGAATTTCACTTCTATATATAAAGCATACTGTCTTTGGTAACCTCCTTTTCTTATTTGAGGGTGCCACTTAAACTTTGAGAAGTTTACAAGGTTTGAATGATAACACCATGGTTTAAAGTTATAAGCTGAACCGTATCACATCAGGCTAAGTCAAGCATTTAAATAGTAAATGCCTGTCATACACTAAAAACTTTGACAACAAATACAGTATTCAATGAAACTCGAGGTTCTTCCTGTAGTAAGAGAAAGTAAAGTCTAACATGAGACTGGTTGTATTTTTTTTTTCGTGGAGTTGAATCATTATGCAAAGGGGTATTTATCAAACTATTTAACAGACACTGTCATTTTTTGCCAGAAGTAAGGACTTTTGCCAGTGACAGGTAGCCATATTGAGCTGCTCCTAAAATACACTACTGTGAATATGTTACAGCCATTGACGCAGAGCTGAGGTAAAGCCCATTATTACTACTTCGTGCATCATTAATGGGCAGCTCAGGAACAACAATCCATTGACCAATTTTCATCTCACTACAGGGATCTGTGCTGGAGTTTTTCCACTATATAGAACTGCTAGCCAGAACAGTGCACAAAATAGATTAATTGAAACAGCAGGCAGATTACTCTGTTGTGATCTAGATAATGAAATGAGTCTTAGTACTGAGGCTTACAGTGGCATATATTCTTTTAACACTTTTTTCCTATATCCTTTTGTAGTGGCCACCCCTAGCTGTAATCTTAAAGCAGATCAAAAGCTGCAGTAATATTCACAGCATTACAATAAATCATTTAAAGCCTCTTTTCTGTGTCCTTCTTGATCTCTCAGGGCAGGACATTCCTGGTATCTGACCCCTGTCTTCAGCATGCCTTCAGTCTGCACCAAAACCTTTGTTCCAATCTCTTACTGGCCTATCAGGGCCTTTTTGGGTACTTCACCAACATTACCAAGGACCTGCCCTCCTCCCACCGCATGGAGCTAGGTATACTGCACTTGAACGCCACATCAACTCTGACTTGAGAATAAGAATATTGAGAATAAGGGTTAAAATGGGTTGGACCATCAGTGACACTCTACATCTATGCATGTATTTCCATATATTAAGGAAATTAATTTGGTAGTTATTTCCTTTTATGTATTTACTTATTCAAGGCAATGGATGCCAATTTGTGTTGTAATTGTCAAATTTGAAAACATACTTCATTAGTTTCAGATGGATTGTTGATGGTGTTGATGTCTTTTCTGCAGCAGTGTTTGTGGTGTATATTGCTTATAAGTTTTTTTTTGTGTGTGTGTGTGTGTTCCCATGTCATTTCACCTGAACCTACTTATTAATATATTGTTTCCCTAAACAAGGAACACAATTTAATTTGGGATTCTAACTATGACAGACTAATCTTAAGAGCACTAACAATTATAAATATATCTCAGTTGTCTTAACTAACAGACTAAACAGGAAATCTGAAGAGTTCCAGTTAACAACTCACTCTTGTGACTGTTTGTGTCCTGTTGGCACAAAAAATCTAATCCATACAAGTAGAAAGGTATTAACCCACGAGAGAAATAAAAATAATTAAAAGGTTAAATATGCCTATATGTGCAATCTTACTAGCCAAGCCCAGCATGCAAGTCCTTTATGAGAGAGTACTCAGAAGACCCTATCCCCGAAGTCAAAGGCACGTCTACATAGGTATGTCCCGACCCTTCCAGTACCTCAGCTTCCCTTTCTCGAGCTTCCCTTTCTCTCCATTTTCTCCTCATTTCAGTTTCCTTCTTGTAGAAAACACTTGTACGCACAGTTCAAGGACAATATATGTAATCTGCTGCCATGCTCATCTGTTTCCTACTATGTGTGCTCAGTGCTTTTCATTGTAACAGTGGTTTAGAGGCGGTAGACTGACTCTGTTGTTGTCAAAAATGTGATTGAAATGTTTTCTGACTGGCCATTCTTGTTCATCCTGTGTTACAGGAACTTTTAAAACCCTTCAGTTAACTTCATGAATAACCTGCAAAAGTCTTAGTTTGGCTAATCCCTTTTCTTTGCTTCTCTAGAACAACTTGACTTAGAGGCCCGTCTAGCTGAACTATGTGACCAAGTCAAGGTAAGATCTGAGTCACATCCCATGATCATATTTAATATCTAATAATAATAAGAATGATGATGATAATAAAAATATGTGGTGATATTTTCAGAAAAAAGCAGAGTCCCCTGATGAGCTTGCAGAATTAGTAAATATGAACCTGGCTCAGCTCTGTTCTCTACTCATGGCGCTCTGGGGGCAGTTCTTAGAGGTTGTGTCCCTGCAGGAACATGTTGCCGCTCTGCTTGCTATGGAGCACCATACACTGAGAGTGAGATCTAGCTTAAAGTCCTCTGCAAATTGTAATATTATATCAGTTATCTTTAAATGATAGCTTTCAGTCTGATAGCTTTATTAATTGAAATGTCCTATTATCACAGGTAAGACGGTTTGCAGAGGCTTTCTTTTGTCTGGAACATCCACGACAATCTGCTCTGGCATATCAAGAGTTACAGTAAGTGAGACTGCATATAATTCTTCCTGGTGAAACATACTAGCATTTCAACAAGTCTTTGCCCGTACTTGCCTGTCTGAAATCATAGAAATGAGGGTTTTTTTCCTCTGTCTTCCACCATCTTTCACCCAGTGCTCACAGTCACCAGCAGATGACTAATGCAATCAAAACCTCCAGCTATTTTCTGTCTTTGCCACCGCTTCCAGTGGAATGTGCAGACCTGGATGGTGATGTTAGCTCACTGCCAATCATCTTTGAAGACAGATACCTGGATTCCATCACTGAGGGTTAGAAAAAACAGTAATGCTGCCCTGCTGATCACATAGTCATCTGGCTCAAGAGCCACATTTTCCATTTTACCAACTATGTTCTATTTCCTCTGATTTAAAATCTTTCATCTGCTTTGCTTCTGAAGATCGTGATGGACCCTGGCTGGGCATGCACAATACAAGGACCGGCTCAGTTTCCAGTAAAAGTGATAAGCTCAACTTTAAGGACTGTGGCGCTGCAGCCAGCCTCATACCTGACTCTCGGTGCGCCCCTGAAGATACCACCTGGGCCGACAACTATGATCCTCCGCCAAAGTCCAAAGGAAAGTCTGTCAAAATGAAGAAATATTCAAAGACTGAGAATTCCAAGAAGCTAATTAGACAAGGCTCTAAGGACTCTGTAGTTCTAGTGGGGTATAAGAACCTTAAAGTCCCTTTTGGTGACACCAGCACAAAGTGCAAGGAAAAGGAAAGTCCAGTAAACCCAGAGGAAGAACAAGATACCTTACAGGGGAACTTGAGTAGTGTTTTAAGAACTAATGCCAATTCTGTTTGTAATTTGGGTGCCACATCAGCACAGTCTGAAAAGAGTGGTGCTGATTTGATTGCTGAGGACAATATAACTACTGCTGCTGTTTGTCAAAAAAGTTCCATCAAAAATCTTTCAAACACGGATGCACAGAACAATCCCCAGGCAGGTACTGGGGCTGTCGCTACATGCAACCAACCACTTCACAAAGAACAAGTTGACCCCTGTGGCCAAAAGCTATTCCAGTGGCCTGCTGGACTTAAACAAATTGAGGTCAAACCAAGTAATAAGGACCCATATCAAGGGGACAAAGTTAACGTTCTCCTACCTTGTCGGACTGATGCGACTCCAAGCAGTAATGTGCCCGAGATTACAGAGACTGACCTCTGTGACTCAAAGGAGCCTGTGGTGGACTCTGTGTTTGAGAGGCCCAGTAAGGAAGCATCACGTGGTACTCAGCCTGGTGTGGTCTCAGTGCACATTAAAGGTGATTGTATCAGGCTGCCAGATGGAGGAGTCCCCAGTGCCTCTTCCCGTCTGTCAGACTCGGGGATTGAGAGTGAGCCTAGCTCTTTTGCCACTCAGTTTATCCCTGGACCACAGACCTGTGCAGGGCAAGCGATCACTGAATCGGGTGCTGCTTCCCTGCAGTCTGAGAAACCTCTCCTGAGTCCTGCACTGCGGTCTCTTCAGCAAAGTTTAGCACAGAAGCCCAGTGGTGCAAGTGAAATACTTGTCCCAGAGAATACCAGTGCTGTCAGTGGAGTCCAATCCTCTCTCACATCCATTAACTCCTTGCCCTCAGATGATGAGGGCGATGGTTCTTCTAGAGACGCCAGTGGAGCTGAGGTCCGTGCTAGGAAATCCAGTGTCCTGGTGCAGGAGCAGAGTGTAGTCTTCTCTGGGGATAGCGCTACCCGACCTGCCATTGATGTTGACTCCAAAAACACTCCTGACGCTGTGATAAGTGATTCCCTGACTTCAAAATCTGTCTGTGATTTTGAAACGGATCAAAAATTAGTAAGTGTTTCTGACCTTGGATTAGAGGGTGCAGAGTGCAGTAAAGAATCACGTAGTGAACCCCACACAGCCTGTCCATCCAGTAACTCTGCCACGAGTAGTACTGACCTGGTAAAACGAGGGATGGTTGAGAACTATTTTGGTTCATGCTCCAGTACAGATGTGTCTGAGATTAGCCCTGTTGAAACATCTGCAATTACACTAGGGATCCAGGCTGAACCTCAGGTTGAGGATGATGAGGATGAGACAGAGCATGAGATGATTGAAAATGGTTATTATGAAGAAGGGGACGGCTATGCTTTTGTGAATGGTGTTACTGATGAGGAGCAGATTGGGGATGCAGCTGCTCAAGAGACAAGTCTTCTGTTTGAACAGCTAGACATCGGCTATCATCACGAAACAAAGGATTCATCCAGAGCTCCAATCTGTTCTAAACTAGCCTCTAGCCCTTTTGGATATAGCATGGGAAGACCCTCTGGTGCCACCTCTTCACTTTCCTCCTGCTTGAGGTGGTATGAATGTGCTCCCACGCCACAGATGAAAGCGTGAGTCATGTTACATAATTTTTTGACATCCCTGTCTTTGTCTTCCTGTGCTTCCGTTTTTTATACTAGATATTTTGCTTTCTTAGACATCAGATGTAATATTCATCAACCTGTTTAATCTTGAAGGTTCATCAAGGCCAAGGAAGAAATGAAGCAGCTAAAGCTACCGGGCTTCTTGTACAGTGAGGTGCCTGAGCTGGCTTCCACTGTCCCCTACTTCAGCTTGGAGGAAGATGAAAGCTGTGAAGAGGGCATCCACCTCATAGTCTGTGTCCATGGCTTAGATGGTAAGAGAATTCATTTTCTGCAAGATTTTTTTGTTTTGTTTTAACAATGACTCATACCTCTTATGTTTACTGCTACTGTAGGTAACAGTGCAGACCTGAGACTGGTGAAGACCTACCTGGAGCTTGGGTTGCCTGGTGCCCGAATAGACTTTCTCATGTCTGAGAGGAATCAGGTAAATGCACCGATTTCTGTATTTTAATTCAACATAAAATGGCCCTACATTTGAATTACATATTTTTAACATAAACTGTTAGAACTGGGATCTTTGTCAAACATAAATGAATCAAGTAAGACTAAGAAGAGCTCTGTGATGACCATATTTTACGTCACACACTATGTATGCTTCGCCTTCAGTTTAAATGGGTCATCTTGGATTATACAAGAGTCCCTAAGCCTACTCATAATCAGCATTCTACAGCTGTGCTGAAGTGGGATGCATCAGTCAGTTTCACTGAAACATCTGTTACTGTATCAGACATGGCCTTTTATACAGTGTCTTTCTTATGTTAAATGCTATTTTCATCCACAGAATGACACCTTTGCTGACTTTGAGTCAATGACAGACCGACTGCTGGATGAAATAGTTCAGTATATCCAGATTTACAACCTCACAGTGTCAAAGATTAGGTAAGAAGTTTTACTGAAGTTGAATGTGAGAAGAATTATACAAAATATTCTTTAATTTTTAATATGTTACTAAGTCATCAAGAAGTTGTATGATTCATTGAGACATAACCTTGTCAGGAAGTGTTGGAGTTGGACTAAAAAAAGATATATTTCTTATTGCTGTAAATGTACTGAAACCAGCATAGCAATTGGATATTCTTTTTTTTTTTAATTCCTTGTTAGAATCTGTTTACATTAAAGGTTGATGCCAACTTTTTGCCCATTTGATATCCATATTGCTTAGGAAAAAATCCTTTTATTTCATCCTTGTATTTATATCTTATGTTCCTAATGGCTATGAATTGAATAGAAGTCATGTGGTGACTAATGTATATATTTAATTGACAGTTTTGTGGGTCACTCCTTGGGAAACCTCATAGTTCGCTCAGTGTTGACCCGGCCAAGGTTCAAATGTTACCTGGGGAGGCTGCACACTTTCCTTTCCCTTTCTGGACCTCACTTGGGCACACTATACAACAGCTCTGCTTTGGTCAATACAGGTAAAACTGCTCAAACATAGAGTAGTATATATTGCCATTTTCAAAAATTGCACTGAGGCTTCCAGAGGTCAACCAAATGCTGTTTGAAATGCTTGTATCCAGTCTTTTTGTCCAGTTTGTCACAACAGTGAAGATATTTAATAACTGCTACTCTTTGTTTCTAGGCCTTTGGTTCATGCAAAAGTGGAAAAAGTCAGGCTCACTCCTGCAGCTCACATGCCGTGATCACTCTGATCCTCGCCAAACGTTCCTCTACAAGCTTAGCAAGAAATCTGGTTAGCCTCGATTTGTTTTCCCCACCAAAAAAATGTTCACTATATAAAAAATATATATATTTACTTATTTATCTGTTTTTGTAGGTTTACAGTTTTTCAAGAATGTTGTGCTGGTGGGGTCGCTGCAGGATCGTTATGTCCCATATCATTCTGCTCGCATAGAAATGTGCAAAACTGCATTAAAGGACAAACAAACAGGTGAGTTGAGGCAAAATCAAGTTACTCTTGTTAATTCCTTGTTGTACCCTGTATAGTTGTTTTCCCACTGACTTGTCAAGAGAACATGTCCTTGCTAAGTGTGGCTTCTAAGTTTTTTTGGTTTTAAATTGCAGAAGAGAAAGCATGTGAACTGCTCCCTCTGAAGCATCCTACAAACCAAGTTCTAATTAGTTGTTATGTTTTGTACTTTTGGTATGCGTTGTGTTTTTTCCTTCCTTTTCCTCAGTCATAGCCTTACTTGCTGTGTTGGAAAGTGCCTGCCATGGGGTAACTGTCTCAGCTGGTGTTCTCCTCCTCTTCTGCTTTCTGCAAGTTATAGCTTTCAAAGTCCCCCTGCTACATGAAATGACAACAGTCATTCTGAAATAACAGCTACACACAGAAATTGACACATTTTGATGGAAACTTGGATCGTGCAGTAAGGCAGGCCTGCTTGGTTCTTGGTCCCCCTTTTTTGTGGGGATCTAACCATTTTAATGCCAGGGCTTGCCTCTCCACAAGCACATGTTCTACCAAAACAAATTTTCCCTTTGACACTTATTTCAAAGGCACTACTACTGCATTCTTCGTTTAGTGGTGCCCAAGGCATTTGCTTCAAAGAAATATAAAACCCGGTGTGTTTTTTCCTCCTATTCCAGAATAATAATGTGTTCAGTTAGACTTTTCTCTTGTGTTGGCACAGTGCTAAAGTTAAGTGTGAAGATGGGTCTGAGTCTTTATTTTTGGCCTTAAATTTTTTTTAAAGCCGATATTTAGCCACTTGTGTGGGCAGTTCTTGGACTTCAATAAATGTTAAGAGTACTACGTGTATTAATAATTTCATTTATTTTGCTGTATAAAAATCTTAATTATCTGAGTGTTTCAATTGTATTCTATGGTCAATGTGCTTTTTTTAAAAAAAAAAAGGAAAACTCAGCCTCAAAAATCGGCAGTAGATGTCGGCCATCAGCATTAGTCTTAGAAAAGCCTGTATCGGTCAACTAGTATATATGCCTTGTACTACATGTAATGATGCCTGCCAGTTATTTTATTCCATGCAATGAATGAGTTCTACGATCCAAATGTGTGACCACATAATGCCACAGGTCTACAATATACAAAAAACCCTAAATACAATAAATGTTCCAGACTTCAAACTGTTTCTTTGTTTCTTTCCCAGGTCCTGTATATGCTGAGATGATTGAGAACCTGCTGCTGCCAGTTCTTCAGAACAAAGACTGCAATCTAGTGCGATATGATGTCATTCACGCCCTGCCCAATACAGCCAACTCTCTTATAGGCCGGGCAGCTCACATTGCCGTCCTTGATTCTGAGATCTTCCTGGAGAAGTTCTTCCTCGTTGCAGGCCTTAAATTCTTTCAGTAGAACTGCAACTGAACAAAACATATGGCTGGACAAGAGGAATGTGGAGCTAATACCTCACTGCATCTAAACCTTATTCTGAGTATGGTATCTGGATTATCACTTGGTTTTTAAATGCAAATACTTCCTTTTTAAAGAGACAAGAGCAAATTCACAATTTCTTTTGTTCCGTATTGTTTATAATGAAATCACAATGGTTATTGTGTTCACCAGTTTTATTTTTCTACTGCCATTTTTATAAACATTGGTTGTTTTGGGCTTGTTTTTGGGAATTGCTCTCCCCCATATTATGCTATATTTCAATGTTATTTATGTGTTACAAGGTTCGTCAATTGATTTCAGATGCTCAACTGGAAATGTAGCTGCTACAATGTAAAATGGCTGTTTTGGTGAGTTGGCCCAAGTCAAGTCTGCACATATTGTCCTCACCATTGCAAATGTTTTTCACCAGTTTAAGAAACTCTCTCTGCATTCATTTGCACCACAACTACATTTTACAAGCTTTTGTACTGAAAACGGTCATTTGTACAAGTTACTTTTTTATCAACGATTTTCCATCATTTCTAAAGGCAAAGTTTGAAATAGGATTTAAAATAGGATTGTTGCTCAGACTTTGCAGCCTTGGCTTTGGTCTTAAAACCTTTATGCTGTTATTTGCCATTGCAGCATTCTGCACATGTGCCCAACCTGGTGTTGGGAGAATACAGCTTTGCCTAAAACATAACACTTTATTACAGGGGTTTTAAACAAAGATCACGATTGAGGAAAAAAAAGCACATGTTGGTAAAATGAACTTGTATTGAAAGTATTTGCTCGGAATCTTTTGGTGATTATTTATGTGATTAAACTGGAAAGTATTGCTCGGAACAAAAAATAAGTTTCTTGATAATTGTTTATATATCATCATACTCTACCATTAAATATGCATATAATGAAATGTGTTACATGTCTTCCTGTCTTTTCTTTCCAGAGTTTACTTAGTGAGGCTATATGCCCTGCATTAAAATATGTATTAGTTTGATTTTTAGAGTGTGGCCAATTATAGTAGGTAAAAGTGAGGATATATTTATGAAACTGTCCTATAATTAATTAGTTTTATCATGTATGAATATTAAGTAGTTTCATTAACTTAGCATACATACATAATAGAACTGGGTCTCTTTCAGGTTATTTAGTAGCTTTCAACAATTACATCCAGGATGTTTCTGATACTTCGTTAACAGATGTAGGCATTAGATGTTCCCAGAGTGATCAGCAGATGGCACTGTTGCGGCACAGAGATGTAAGACATTTTTACCAGGAAAAAAACAACAAAACATTAGATATTTTCTAATACCTACAGAAAAAAAGTTGAATACTGGTTTTAGTGTTTTCTGTTAGTACCTTTTTTCTTTTTTTTTAGATTCTCTTAAGACAGGGATAAGTATAGACAAGAGGCTAAAACTGACGTCACTGATCACTACATAAATTAACTGAATAAAGTTCACATTCAGGCAACTGGAAAACAAGGAGTCTCATACTGGGTTATACCATCCATACATTCACGTCGAATACCTTCACATTGTTTCATTGCCTTTTCACTAGATAATACCAAGCCAGTCATCTGTCTAATTCAATCTAAAGTAATGAATAATGAATACAACTCTTTAAAGCTTGTGTTTTCCCCAGCATCATGTTTAACACAACTATAAACCGCATCCTAATTGTTGCCAACAACACTGCGCTTGGACCCCCAATTAAAGCGTGAGCAAAAGAAAACAAAGGAGGGGGGGGTTTCGTAAAAAAATAAAAATAAAAAGATAACAGCATACATAGATTCACATATAGAGTATATTATTTGCTAGTGTAAATACTACTAAATATTAAATATTATTTTAATGTAATGCCATAATGGTGTAAATATGTTGAATATATTCTCGTTGAGTGACAGCATCACCCCCCCCTCTCGTATTCCAAATGGTACGGTCCAATCTTTCTAGTTGTAAGGTGGTTGAAGAAGTTTCAACACGCAATGGGGAGGGGGAAAACCGTTGTCCTCATTACTGCTGTCATGGTTGGAGACGGAGAAACAAACAAGAAATTGTGTGTGACTGAAGTGAGCAAGATTTAAGAAGAAGCGAGACAAGAATTAAAGCTCCTTCCCCTCGTATAATGTAAAGGTATGCTACTGTTATTGTTCGTTAGCTAAATGAGTAACTAAGCTAAAGTAGCTGGAGTTAGAAACACAGCGAATGCACTTGTTGTATTCAGTTTTTACAGACTTATTTATACATTGAAATATTTATCAACCAGTGTAAAATAACTGTATAGCTTCTTGTTTTCTTCTTCTCTTACGTTTTCTGTATTGATTTTCAGTGAATACTAGTCGATATAGAGGTTTTCACATAATTATGCACGCGCTTTAACGTTAATTTGTTTTAACTAGTTTGCATAATAGCCCACTGTCTAATTAGCTATGGAGATTAAACGCTAGGAATGCTAATGTTAAAGAGTAAATTCCCCCACGTTATCAGTGCTTTTATATTACAGTGCTGGGTTATATAGAAAGCCTGTTGTTGTAAAGTTTTAATTATGTGCACTGAGTCATTGAATCCTAATTAAAATATCCCGATATGGGTCTGACTCAAGCGTAAAGAATGCTTTGCTCCCCCCCCCCCATGTCATTGTTTTCAAGTGGGGTGAGTGTAAATGGTGTTACCCCGTTTACTCACATACCCTCCTAAGTTTTTAGCGGGCAGTGAGGATCCACCGCGAAGCAATTCACGTCAGAGGGATTGTACAGTCCAGTAGGGATGTTGTTTTTCCATCAGCCAGCCCGAGTGCTCAGAAGCAGGGATTATAACAGTCTTGAGGAGGAATTAAGCCATACAGATGGCTGCTCTCATGTGATGCCAGGTTTCTCCCTGGTCAGCAACAAGGAGGATGTCTGACCATGTTTAGCTGTCATTATTGTTGTTTCCAAACAGATCAAGTTTTGGACAACTTAACAAAGCTCTTCCTTTAATAGAAATCTTAAAACCAAAGGTATCAGATGTTGTGTCTTGTAGTGGTTTGCTATGAAATGCTGCATCCACTTAATGTAGTGTAAAACACAAATGTGTAACATTTTTATTCATAGTAAAACTTGCTTTTACTCTATACAGTAAAATTACTGTTTTGTCTTTATAATCATAGATTCTCTACAAATATCATAGCACTGTTATATAGGCCTAATGGAAAATAATAAGCATTACAAGTTAATATGTTCTTTCTTTTCTCCATTTACTTGAGTCAAACTTGAAATACAGTGTAGCTTGACTCTTTCACAAACAAGGCAGGTGTTAATAAAGCTACTGGATTTTCAGGTTTTCTGTATGTCTGTTTGCTCTGACATGTAGCTGTGAGTAAGGATGTGTTTCAGCACGTTTATAAATCATATTTGGTAAGACAAGTGTTTTGCCCTCTGAGCCCAGAACACTCACTTTTGCAGTTCCCACAGCCTGTTTTGTGCACTGACAGCACATTTACAGCGTTTCATTTTCTCCTAATTTATTCCAGTAGGGAGGCATGTTGCATCAGGTGCTTTTAAAAATATTGATACACCTGATATACCTGACTTTAAATGCCAAACACCTGAGGAGCTCAAAGAAACTGAAGCTTGGTTTTGTGTTGAATTTTGTCTGTTTCAGAAGATATGTTTGGTAGAAAGTGGCAGTAGTGGTACTTATTTCTGTGACATTCCTTTTCTCTGTCCTTTGTGTTGTTTTTAGTCATATTCTCAGGAGTGGGTTTTAAGGGGATCACAGTCAGTGTGCGGCAGTAATTAAACTGATTAATTGATTTTAAGACCTTAATCAGATGAGCTTTGTGCCAGTTGGGGCTTCGGGTCAGTTTATTGGGGCAAATCTTAGGTTAGCCTTAGTTGTAAATAGCCTTCCCTCCTACACTATTACAGTATTTCCAGTTAAGCTGATTGTTTCAGTTAATTGCTATATTTAGGATGATAATGTGAGTTCATTGGATTTATTGCACATCATTGTAATAGTTGTTAATATAGATTTAGGTAATATCATTAATTCATGATATTGCTCATTATTTACTCATGTTTGATAGATGTGATGAGAATACATTCAGCTTTGAAACCTTTCAGAAGAATAAAGCTATGTTAAGCTAATCTTGTTGGTGGGATAAGAGAAGAAATCTGTGTTCTTATGTCTGACGGTCGGATGTCTTTCTTAGCTCTAAACAACATTTTGCGAATGCAGTATCAGTGCAGAGGTTATTTTACTACCCAGCAGATTCTAAAAAGTGTGGTCAACATAGCCTAGCTTCTGGAATTTCTTCCGTTTCATAAAGGAGTATATTGTGAAATATTTTCTGCCATCTTTATCATTCGCACTGAAATGTTGTTGGCTTAAATTCTTCCTGACCTCACTCTGATGTCATCTGTCTTTTTTAGATGCGATATGGATGAACTGCCCTGAAGTAGATAAAAATTGAGAAAGAGTAATCTGAAGCTGTTTAAGTGAGTGAACATTCTTACTACAGACATATCCAATCATGTCTGCCTCAATAAAGCAAGAGAGAACGATTTGTGTCCTCCTCCCCAACAAAGAACAGCTGGACATCAGTGTTGGGGTGAGTATTGCTCTCTTGACCATCACAAAGAAGTAGAAGTGCACATCAATAGGACTGTGTTTTGGTTTCACCTTGTAGTGTTTTTACTTTGCCCAGCCATATTTTTGATACAGATGTCGTTTTATCTTCTCCAGCCAAGGTCCACAGGCCAGGATGTGTTCAATCGTGTGGCAGAGCTTCTTGGAATCAAAGAGCTGTACTTCTTTGGCCTCACAGTGGTGAAAGGTAAGTTCACTCCTCACTGACAGTCTCTGAGCCAGACTGTTTACATTAGGTCACACTGAAGTAATGTCCAACTGAAAACTATGATCATACTGTAAAAACATGGTTGATCAGGCCGTTTACATCTCATTTTAGCAGCAGGTTCCAATGAAAACTATTTATTTTGGTTGATTTCGGACTACCACTTGCTTTTTATTATTTCATAGAACTGTATTTTCTCGACCAAATCCAAAATATCACTCCACCATCCCAGTCTCCATAATTAAATGGTGTAAAATGCCTTCAGCCATTGAGTAAAGTTCTGAACTTTCTATTTCCTCCTACTTTCTTTGTACAAATATGATGAAATGCCTTACTAATCTTATGCGGCTCACCTCTAAAACAAGCAGCCTTTTGTTTTTGCAGTGTTGGTTCAGCGATCACTTAGGCCTGGATTCCTGCAATATTAACTTCATTAAGCCTGGAATGCACCCTTGCATTCCTCCTCTTCACTGAGGGGAGGGACAGATTGATGATGGGTAGAAGAGGGTGGGAGTGGAGGGAAAAGAGGTAGGGGGATTCATCATGACTCACACCATGTTAGTCAAAGGCCTCAATAAAGGATGAGAGGTGAAAGACTGAGAATGAATTAAAGTAGGAATGAGGCAAGTTGAAAGAAAAGATGGATGGTTGAAGGTACGAGTTGTGAAACCGCTTGGTGAGCAAGATTTGGTTGAACAAAAAAGATAAGATGGGTCAAATAGAGAATGCCCATGTCATGACTCACAGGACTGGCTGGGAGTGTTCCAACGTCTTCACCTCTGTCTACAGTTTAAACTGGATTTCCATTAAACAACTTTGCTTTATATCATGTTGAAACCAAACAACTAATATTTGGACAGCCATAAGACCACTGGGATTTAAAAATACCATAACATTAGAACTTGTCATTAGCTTCCTTGTATCCTTGTTCACAAACAGGAACAGGGGCGCTTTTTTCCGTCGACCCTAATTAAGCCCATTGTTGGTCACATTATACGCTTGGTTACATTATTGTTGTGTTTGCTTTGCTAACTGTCTGCTCTTTTCCTGATCATCCCAGACAATGAACACATATATATTGACATGGAAGAGAAACTCACCAAGTATTTTCCAAAGGAATGGAAGCAAGATTCAGGAAAGGTAAAGCAGTATATTGCGATAAATGTGGATAGTATCAGTTGGGATCAGTCTTACTTTGACAAACTCTTGAATGGTGTATGTCGGTCAATTAATAGGCAAAGTTCAGTGACCTATATTGACCTACATTAAAAAAAGATGCCAGCACACAGTTTATTTCATGTTTCTTCTTTTCATACAGGGATTACAGAGGAGACCTTTGCCTTTGGTTCTCTGCCTCAAAGTGCAGTATTATGTAGAGAATGGCAGACTCATCTGGTATGTTTCTCTTCATATACTGTATGCATCTCTCTAATGAAAAACTGTGGTTGTGTTATATGTTATTTTCCCATCCATTTTTATCACCCTCATTGACATGTTTTGTTTTGTTTTTTTGCTTCTCCTTCCCATTATTCTATCTGATACCAGTGAACGTAAGGCACGACATCTATACTACTCAGACTTGCGTGAGCGAGTACTGCGCTCTGAATGTCGTCAGCAGGAGGAAGTATACTTCCAGCTGGCAGGGTACGCCTTGCAGGCTGACCTCGGTGACCACCCACCGCCCAGCAAGGATATGGAGACCACTCCTTACTTTGAACCGAAGAACTACTTTCCACCTTGGGTAGGTGTCACATTGTGGCACAGCATGACTCTTTAGTGTGTGACTTAGATGGACTTGGATTGTACTCTGTTCATTTCGCTACAGATTTTAGCAAAGAGAGGCATGGATTATCTCCTTTGCCATGGACCCAAAGTTCATCAGGAGCTGTGGGGTATGTCGACCCGTGATGCCATCCTGCTCTTCATCAGGGAGTCATGTCGACTGGAGGATGTACCTGTCACATTTTACAGACTACAAAAGGTTAAGCACAAAATGCAGTGTGACTGTGCCATTATATTCATTAAAAGTTCCTTTATTGATTGAATTAAAGTAAGAAATTATAGGCTTTTAAATGAAGGAGCTTAGTTCTTTTTTTTAATGTTGCTTCATCCTTGGAGTTTTTTGTTTTTTTTTTTCAAGACAGATATGATAAGTTGGGTTCATTTGTGCTGTGTTGGACAAATTACTATGGGGCAATTACGTAATCTTTTTTTTATCTGCACTAGTTTATTGTCTTCCACAGCTCAGACTTGCTCAACTGCAGAGTAATATTTTGAAAGCTGGCCCATCCATTGCATAATATGCCCTCACTGTTAATTTGTTGTCAGCAGCAGCCCAGTGTTTCCCAGCTAGCAGAGGAGTTAAACTGTGGAATAGCTACCTTATCTGTACCTCTCAGATGCCTCTCTGACATCTCATCATTCATGTTGTCCAGGACAAAAAGGAAGAGAGAGGAACGGCATTGCTTGGTCTGACCCTGCGAGGAATGCAGGTTTATCAGGTACAAACATGTGTGAGTGTGTGTTATTAATGCATGTGCGTATGTACTGACGAAAGTGCAAACCTGCGTTTGCTCAAAGATTCAGCCTGTGTAGTTCTATAAAACCTCTGAATAGACATGTGAGGAATGTGTGGGATTGCCACCAACAGCAGTGCATCAGCAGATAGGGGCCGTCTGCCATGCCTGTCAGTTGTTTGATCTGTCTGTCAGGGGCCATCTGGGTGGATTAGGGCTCCAGGCCTGACTGATTACAGAGCCAACAGACCGTGAGATACCTCAAGAAATCCATGGCCTTTTTGCCAAGTCCAGATGGCACCTGTGCACAAAACACAAATGATTGCTGTTCAGTATTTGAAATATGTATTAGATAACACATTCTCTGTTATCTGTTCTTTATTGCCACATGCATTTGTGTTATCTGTTTAACTCATGTTTTGTGTTGGTCTTTTGTTTTCTTTTTGTTCGTTTTATTGTAGGAGGTTAACAACATGCGACAGCTGCTGTACGACTTCCCCTGGTCAAATGTGGGACGTCTCACCTTCCTGGTACGCACACAGCTCGTTTCCCTTCTCTGTTACTAATAAATGCAGTCATGGTAATTATTTGATGGTCATTAACCATCTGTACCATCTTTCCTCTATTCAGGGTAAGAAATTTGAGATCCAACCAGATGGATTGCCGTCAGCGAGGAAGCTCGTTTATTACACTGGATCATCGTTCCGCTCGCGCCACCTTCTTTTGCACCTGAGCAGCAGCCATCGCCTCTACCTCAGCCTCCAACCTGCACTCAAACACCTCCGGCAGCTGGAGGAGAGCGAAGGTAGATAATACTAGGACAAGAGAAGTATCACTGATAATTACACAAGGCTGGAGGCCAAATTTATTCAACAGGGGAAGGGTAACAATACAATTCATAACAATATTGATTTTTCTTCAACAGCAAAAGATGTTGTACATTTAGTGTTAAGTGCAGTGTAAGTATTGGTGCCAAATATTTTTTTGCCTTTTTAAATATGATGAAAAACTATGTTCCTTATAAAGAGCCATCTAATCATTAAAGGTTAAGATGCAGAAACAGATTAGCTCTATTGATTTCCAGGGGGAAATTCCCTTTTTTTCATCAGAAAGACAGACTACCAGTTATAAATCCATGAGTCATCAGTCCATGGGTGTTGTAGAGTCTGATGGCTGTGAACTTGAAGGATCTTCTAGACCTCTCAGTCCTGCATAGATGAAATGATCTTAAAATCTAATGTTAGTCTCTTTAGATTGTTTTTTTTTTTTTAATGCTCTTTTTTTTCACTTTAGAAAAAAAGCGGTATAGGGAGTCCTACATCAGTGATGACCTGGACTTGGACCCCCCTGGCAGTGAGAGCAGTCCCGGTCTCTCCCGACGCTCCACCAGCAGCTCTGGAATCGAAGCAGACGCCCGCCAACACAGCATCTCTGCAGAGATGGCCTCCATGGATGAAGAAGGTCAAATGCAAGCAGAGAACTGTTTCAGCTCCGCAGCCAGCCACGGCAGCTCCTGTACCTCTGGGATTGAAGCCGGCAGCAAGGCTCGAATAGAAGATGACGAGTGGCAAGAGGAAGGTGAGTTTTATATTTAGAGTTGTTCAGTGGATATTTTAGCCATCCGACTGCACAGTTTTAGCAGAGTGATTCACACAAGTACTGTTTACTTGAAATTCATCTTGCATTTACCATTAAGATACCTGAGTAGCACATTATTAGGTCTTGCCGAGAATATAATTTACATTTCCAGTTAGTTAGACCTGTAGGAGATTACTGTACAGTTGTGATAAGCACAGACACACACACACACACACACACACACACACACACACACACACAGTGAGCTCTTGTAAGATATTTACAATTCAAAATACAATGCACAGTAAAGGTCCTCATTTGTTTATTAGACTTGTGGCTTACTCTGTGTCTGTTCTTCTGCTTTGTGTGCTTTTTACCCTTGGCCCTCGCTGCAGGGTATTGTTATCAGTTCGTCGTCTGTCCATATTTGCAAAAACTTTGGCGTGGACTGAAGGCTGAGGGTTTTTAAGTGCGGACACATTATGTTTTTAATTCTATAGGTGTGTTTTATTTTTCGGTCACCATTCAATAGGGGTGCGATACACTCAGCTCATGAGACGAGATGAAACACGCTACTGGGTTCACGATAATGAGATGAGATGATATTTCACATTACTTTTAAGAAAACTAAAACGACAAACTGGACAAAAAGACTTTTTTATTTAACAGTTACAAAACGACATAGGTGCCGTTTGAAATGTTTTATAAATTGCATCAATGCATGACCTAAGCATGAGCTTTGAACTGTTGAACTTCTTTCCACAAATAAAATGAAATATTTCTTTTTTAAAATGCAAGTAATATGTGCAAAATTGATTAGTTTGTAAGACAGGGAGAGTTCTTGGTAAGTACTGTGACGTACCTCACCAACCTCCTACCTATAAGAGTGGATAGCTCAGTTTGATGGGCTTCTGCCCTGTGCCTGCCAGACAGCTTTTCACTTAAATGAGAAATTTCTTCACGATTTTATCTTGGAAGATCTCGTGGCACGAGATCTCATCTCACCCCTACTACTCAATGTAATGTAATTATCTGTAACTTTTCTTCTTGAAACTGAGTAGGTTAGCACTGTATTAATGAAATGTATAATTTATAAATTCATTGAATATTTAAGTCAAGGTGTTGGGTGCAATGTAAATGTCTTTTAATCCTTCTCTTTCAGAGACCTGAGTCAACTTATTGTTGATAAATGTTATTCCCTTGGGATGACTAACATTTTTTAAAATGTTTTGCTAAGATATCAAGTCCGACGTCAGAAGTCCAGATGAAGTCCTTGTGGATGATCCTGATGAGATGTTCCAGTTGGCTGATCTCCTTGAAGGCGTGTCAGTAGATTGTGCAGAACTCTCATCACAGACTCATGCATCAGGTGCGAGTAATTACAGTTTTACCTCCTGTATATTTAACTAGTGCAACATTTGTTTATTCGTCATCGGTTTGATTTCTCCTTAATGAAACATTTGGATTTTTCCAGAGAACAAAGTGTGCCACCCAGATGGTGACAAAGAGCAAGAGCAGTTGCGTAACAAGGATATGTTAAAACAGGTTTGTCATCCAGTCCTTCATTTTACCTCCTTTGCATCATCATTAGTTAGTCATGCAATAAAGTTCAAGTCAAGTTACCTGAACTAATAGTGGTTACGTAACAACAAATCTCAGGTGTCTCTCTCTTTATCCTCTCCTTTCTAGGTGCCTAAATCCAGGGCACAAATTAGCGTGGATCGACACAGCCAAAGTCTCAATGACGTACGTCTGCTCCCGCCTCTGGCATCCTTGGGATCAGCGCTGCCACCTGATTCGTCCCACAGCTACACCTTCGGCCTCCCAGAGAAAACCCCCGTGGATCACAGTTATTACCCACTTTTGCACTGCCAAGATAAACCCTCCTTCTACGGCCGCAGGTCTACCAATTGTCTCTCCCTGGACTTGTTAGGAGAAGATCAGCTGTTGGAATTCATACTTTGAATGTGTTAAGTGCTGAGTTCCACAAATGCGCCCATTTTCTCCCTTCATTTTACTCAAATTGAAGGTCGCCAACAAATTGTGTGTTATGAATGCTGATAATGACGAGGGATATGTGTGCATCAGTTCACAGAGACATTATTCACAATGCCGATAACATTTTAGCCTTTTCCTAAAAGAAAAAAACCTGGGTTTGGGTAGCAGCAGCTTAATCCAGTATATTTCAATCCATAAACAGAACCTATTTATTGATGTAACTGTATATTGTGTACATACCTCTTGCACTATTTTATTACATTTTAACTTCTCTGGAAAACATTTCTAATCGATTTTATTTTATTCTGATGGTAAGAATCTCATTGAATGTTATATTGAGGGTGTGCATGTTGAGGGCATAAAATTTGCCGTTGCAGATTGGTCATGTGTCTGCATCGGGACACAGTTTTCATTTAACTTGTCTGTTCATGTAAACTCTAAAAAACGAACTCGATACCTGGTGCTAATGTTTGTGCACCTATATTTTTTGTCATTTTTGGGGTTTGTTTTTTTTTTGCTCGTTACTACTATATACACTACATATGTACAGTTTTCTCTTTGATGTTTTTCCTATTAGTCTGCCACAGCCATGTAGCAGCTCATGTGGAAAATTGAGCCTTTACAGCTGGTAATGCATTCATCCAAAGCTTCCCTATTTCTATACACTCCTCCCCTTTCATTATTGCAACAAAAAAGTATTAACTTGTTAAGCACTACTTCTGTAACCACCAAGTGTATAATGAATCTGCAGTATACTTGTATTATGTAACCTCCAAACAAAGAGCCTTTTTGTTTGTTTTTTTCCGACTTTTTGTTTTGTGAGTAAATGGTTCGCAAAAAACTGATATATTTAGCCATGTGAGCTCACTGAGAAAGAATGTCAGCCATTCAACACTTAATACTAAAGCCAATTATGTATGAACAGCAGACAGTGTTAATGCAGAATACTGGACAATACATTTCTTTTTATCTAAAGCACTGTTTTTTATAATAGAGAAAATAAAAAAAAAACATTACATTTTTGGTGCTGTGTTTTTCTCTGGTTTTTGCTTTTGTTTTGTTTTTTCAAAAACTGAAATTCCTCTTGTACGTCTGGCAAAATGATGGAATCACCACTTGGAGGATGTTTATTCCATTGTTTAATTTTGTTGGCAAAAATGCCCCAAAATTGTTTTTAATGCTAATCTCTCCAGATTTAAGAAACAAAAAAGGAAAATTACTGTAGTTAATCACAGTTACTCCTCTAGAGCAAGCAGAGGAAAAAAAACTATATTATCACTCAATTATGAGGAAAATATTATGGAATCATGAACAAAAACACTAAATAAAGAGCATTTTGTTATTCCACCCCTTCCTTTTATAAGAGATGTACTTCTCTGATGTATGGACTTAACTACTGACAAACAGTATTCTTCTATCATTTATTGAAAATATTATTATTCCCTTCTGTGCCTTTACCTGACATGTAGCCACAACAGTTCATCAGTTATTGTGACATCATCTTCATAATTACACTGGAATGACGCCAACCAAAAGTTCCAGCATCATCACCTTGTTCAATGCAGATCCATGATTCATCACTGAATATCACTTTGCAGTCATTCACAGGCCAAGACTGCTTTTCTTTACCCCAATGGAACCTTCTTTTTTTGTGTGTTCAAGTGTTAATAATTGCTTTTCAAGTTTGGCACATGAAATAAAAATGGGGTTTTTTGCAAGTTTGTGGGTGCGTTTTTTTTTTTGTCATTCTCTGTTAAATTAAACAATTGAGTGAACACCCTCCAACAGTGGTGTTTCCATTATTTTCGCCAGTTATAAGGTCTGATAGCTTTGTAAATAACAAAATACTGGACTTTAAAGCAAAAATATTTGAGGGTTAAGACTTGAGTTAGGTTATGTGATATCTACGTATGGTAGAAACAGGGATATTTTAGTGTTTTCTGTGAATGTTGCTGCTGATCCGTACACTAATGTGATATTAATACTGTACAGGTTTATTCCATGCGCAGTCTCGTATTTCTCGCGATATTTTGTGATGACGTATGCGGAAGTTTACATTCCGTTAGGAGCAACGTGTTAACGATGGCAGATGGAACCCCTGAAGAAGCCGGCTGTAGGAAATTTTAGTTGCTGAATGTATGTCGCGTCTAAGCATTTATCTACAATGAATTCTGTTTTAATTAACGCAGTTTTATCCAGCTCTCCGGACTACGAGAATTTGTTTAAAACGCTGTCGTGGCCGAGTGAGTCGTGGCCGGAGACGGAGCGGGTGGAGGCTCTGACCGCTTACATCCAGGGTCTCGGGTCAATTTTATCCGACTTTACAGACGCGAAAAAACGGCCAATTATAGAAAATGTAGAGTCGGTAATTTGGAAACAGTGTCTACCTTTGCTCTGTAAAATATCGACGGAAGCTGCGGATGGTAGCATGCTTTGCAGGGAGAGCACCGCTGCTGTCTGCGGGCTTGTGAGTGCTTGTGTGCCGCTGTGTGACGGGTCTGTACCGGGGAAAGTGGCTCTGTCCGTCCTGCCTTCCATCCAGATGTCCGAAGAAGAGCTACCCAGTCCAGGACGACTTAACGTAGAGGTTGCAAATGAACTCATGGCTGCTCTGTTACCTTCTCTATCAGCAGATGAACACCTCACACACACTATCTTGTCATGTGCTTTATCTTGCATCAAAACACTCCCTGATGCACTGGTTTCTAAAATCACAGTCCGACTTCTCTTAAACCTCCTGAATTGTTGCAACGATGGAAGATTAAACACCATTCTCAAGTTGATCATGGATGATCTGAGCAACTGGCATTGCAACAGTCGCACATCTGTAGTGACAGAGCGCTCACTCCTGTGTTTGACAGCCCTGTCAGACCACCTGATGAGACCTCACAGTGACCCAGACCCACGGGTGAACATCCAGTTTTGGAGGATGGTTCAGGATGGATTGACTCACAGGGATAGCGTTTCACGTAAGAGGGCGTTGTACCTGCTAAAAAGGTGTGTGGCCCTGTCAGAGGAGGAGGGGGTGGACACTTTTCCATCCCAAGAAGGTAAAAATGTGCAGAAATTGGTTGTTTCAGTGGGTTATTATTATTTATTTTTTTTATCATGCTTGTTTATTTATTTATTTAGAATATAACATTAAAGCCAAACAACAAAAAGATGTATATAAAAAGAAAGGAAACTTATAATTTCACACCTACTTACCCCATCCTTTTGTCTATCCTAAATTCCT
>JAPTYQ010000008.1:11634634-11647526 GCA_029814465.1 Ostorhinchus cyanosoma
TCATTTTAGTCCAGGTTCCACATACAGACCAATGTGATCTCAAGTAAAATAATACCGTAACCTACAAGTAATGACAACTCCAACTTTTTTGTCTTGGTTTAATGTTTAAAAAAGTCAAATTACATTCAATAAAATATGAACAACATGAACAACTTGAAATATCTTAAGAAAATGAAGTGCAATTTTAGCAAAATTACACTTGTCACTGGTGTAAATGGGGTTTTTTGTATTTGTAGATCCACTGTGATCTGTAAGTTGTGTTAATAATAAGCTGGGACATAATATTAAAATTGCACTCACTTATTTTTCTCAAGAAATCTCAAGTTGTATGTGGTTGCTCAGGCTCATCTCATATCAGACACATTCTTAATGTAATTTTACTTTTTTTCATAATAAAAAAAGAAACGTTTGGCTGATTGTTTATTGGTTATTGCCTATTATTTTACTGGCCTGGCCCACTTGAGACCCCATCAGGCTGAACGTGGCCCCTGAACTGCACTGAGTTCGACAACCCTGTATTAAAGCATCGTTTTTTGTGTGTCTCTTTCCTAGACTATATTTTACACCTTTCCCAGTCTGTCAGAGTTGTCTGACGATGAGTGGATTCCACCCTGGAAGTTTGAGAAGCTGGCTTCTTTCTCTCAAAGCCCCAATTGTCCGTTGAGAAACTCTGCTTCTGACCTGAGCCAGCTCGATCCTGGCGACTGGATCCAGCAAGACAAAAGTACAGTACCACCTCGAAGCTGAACTCACACAAATAGAAGAAAAAACATAATCATTCCAAATCATAACCCCTATTGAGTGATTTGTTTTTTGTTTTCCAGGTGAGCAGGATAAGGAGGAGCGCTGGGCAGACGTGCAGAAGAAGATAACCCCCTGGAGGTTGGGGATCCAGGATCAGGAACCAGAACTTCAGCTGGTTCCTCAACAGAGAGCTGCCCGAGTGGGGAAGCTGCACGGCGCCCTGCTGGTCGTAGCCTCACTGATCGATAAACCCACCAATTTAGGAGGTCAGGAGCAGCACAGCGAACAATTTAACCTCATAGCCATCATTCTGTTAAGTATGACCAAGTAAAGTGCCAGGGAATAATTATAACAAACATGAATAAACGTCATGTGTTGATTCTCATAGTGCTGAAGAGGTCAAACACAACAGCCTGTAAAGCATATCACTTTAGTCCTGTTATCATAGTTTATACAGGGAATGCACCTCGTAGAGTCCCATTTCATGTTCTTTTGTGACAGATGATAAGGGGCTGAATCAATCAGAATGTGTTTATAGAGGAAAAGACCCATTTTCAAAACCAATATTGATACTGGATGATGTAAGAGAGAACATTAGTGCTGCCGATCTGTAAATGTTTTACTCGAAATCCGGCCATCGCCAGTGGTGCTTTTTTATCTGTCTGTGCAGATGATGATAGATCATCAGCCACTTTATTCTGAGTCATTATTTCCACTGACTGTGACTGAAAAGGTCATCCTGACACTTTAAACAAATGGAAAGGAAGATTGGCTTCTGTTTATTCAAACCCAGTGTCCATTTCAAGGATGTTCACAGGTCATATGCAGAGTATTATCTGTTGTGGATGTTGCTGTTCTAGGTCTGTGCCGAACATGTGAGATCTTTGGTGCCAGTGCTTTGGTCTTGGATAGCCTCCGCCATGTCAACGACAAACACTTTCAGTCCCTGAGCGTCTCGTCAGAGCTGTGGCTTCCTCTGCTGGAGGTGAAGTGCTTTTAATACTCTCACTGTTATTTTTTATCTCCTCACTTTAATATAGCAGTCACACTGGACTAGTAACCTGGGAAATGTGTGATGTCACCTCGATAGCTTGAGGCAAGAATGATCACAGTCGAGCCATCAAACATCAAAAAAACCAAGCAGCAGACAGATTATGTAGGCGTTAAAGCCAGTAGGATTGGTGACATTTTGGTGAATATTTCGGATATCTGGTGAAAATCTACGGCTCTTATACCCTCTGCCTGTTACTGAAGCATCAAACAGTATCATTAAAAATACACAAAGGCACAAATGAGAATTATTTATGAGGCGCTGTCATCCATTCAACAACAAAACAAGTTATGTCACCTTCCAGTACATGATCATACGTCACACATGTCTGTTTGTTGTTTGTACATGCGCTTTATACTTTAGCTCCTCCCAGGCTCCTTTTTTTTTTTTATCCCATTATTATCTTCTGCACACAGACAGAACGCCATAATATTCCTGTCATGTATTTCACAATGACCTCCTGCTCTAAATGTTTAGCTGTGCTATCACCGCTTTGAGCCAGGGGGTGTAATTGTGTCTTGATTGTCCTATCCGCACTTGATTGTGATAATTGTTGTTGGAAATAATAAGGAGGTTGTATTTATGTAATCTCTCTACCCATTAGGTGAAGCCAATGGAGCTCATTGACTTTCTGCAGTTGAAGAAGAGTGAAGGTTACTGTATTGTTGGTGTGGAGCAGACAGCCAACAGTCAGAGCCTCCAGGAATACCATTTCCCTGAAAAGACCCTTTTACTACTGGGGTATGATGGCTTTGATTCAACTTTAGTCAAAGTACAACTCTGCATCGTGTTTTTCCGTCGCGCACACAACTAGCTACAACATGCACTCAGGCTCTTTCCTTCTCGTGCCCTTGTGAATCTGACTGAGTGAAAGCTGTGAGCTGACGAGGCTATTTAATGTTATCACACATGTTTAGTGTGCCTCCCTGCAGCACAGAGCCTCTCCTCTCCATAGTGTACCTGTCGGGGCATGCTGGGCTATAATTGGTTCTCCCTGAGGGAAGAGCAGAGGAAATAAATTACACAAACCACTACAAGCAGAGTGACGAACTCAAGCTGTAACTAGTATAGTCGTCTTTTTCCACCAAATGTAGCTTGTTTAATTTGCATTTCCATCAGCTGCAGTAGTTCTAAGATCATTTCACCTTAAATGTGCTCAGTAGTTCTGTACATGGACGTGCAAAGAGGGACACATTAATATTTATTATGTACATGTACGCATCCTTTCTTGTTCTATTCAGTTCAGTCACAGAGGTACGAGAGGTGTTTAACGCCCTATGTGAGCTTGAACTTTGAGTGCTTTCACAGCTGTGCACTCCCCAGCGCAGCATGGCACAACTCTAATCTCTCATCAGCCCACTATTATCTCACCCAGTTGCACTTCAGATAAATGTAGCTCATCAAATCTCCCTCTCTTACTCTGTGACACACTCTGTAGGTTGCCAAATTCATTGCCTCTTTACATGTGGTTTGCATGGCACATACTACAGGATATCAACTATATACTCAGTTTGATTACAGTTTGAATTGTTCTTATTAGATGTCGATTCATGAGTCATCTGGATGAAAAGCAGTCTACTCATCTCATAATCGCCCAGAAATGAAGCATTAACTTGGCAAGTGCTCTTAAATTAGATCAACTGCACAGCGTCATTGAAGCCAATGAAAGCTGAAATTACAAACATCCAGTTACATAAAACACAAATTGGACTCTGTATAATTTCGAGTGATGCAGCAGTTTACAGATGGTTAGAGGTCAGTGGAGGTTGCTTTTTAGTATTGAGTAGTTGTTTAGCAATTAAGATTTCTTCATGTACTTTTTGTTCTCTGTTAATCTGACTTGTATGAGAAGGTTTTTCCCCCCTGTAAGTTGTAATTGAAGCAGTGGTTGAAATACAGAAGTTGAATATTATCAGTTTTACAAGGACTGAAATCTAGCAACAAATATCACAGCTACCAACTTCAAAAAGCAAAGGCGATCGGTGGTGAAATCGTATTAACGTGCGCTCGTTGATCATATTTCGTTGTACGTGTCTCATTATACATAATGTCATATTTTTCTCTTCCCTCATATAGGAACGAACGGGAAGGCATTCCTGCCAACTTACTCCAAATGTTGGACGTGTGCGTAGAAATCCCTCAACAAGGAGTCATCCGCTCACTCAATGTGCACGTCAGCGCTGCCCTCCTGATTTGGGAGTATACACGGCAACATCTCACCTCTAGTCTAAGCAAAGTCAACTCCAAACTCAAGTGAGGATTAAACCAGGAGCGCAGGTTTAAGGACATGACATTCAGCCTCCAAATGTGGAAACGTTGAATGTCTTTTTTAACTCTGTGGCTCCGAGTATTTGATTGTGAACCTTTTATGTCAGGAAATCGGGTCCAGCGTTTGAATACGATCCAGTTTCTGTGCATGAAAGTACTGCAGATCTGAGGTTTTACTCTGGTCAGCAGTTGGTTTTGTTCTTGTGCCTTAATGGAAGTCATGAATAGAGATCGCTGCTGGGTATTATATCTAAATATTCCACTGGGTACGCTGTTGTTAGACCTGTTAATAGAGGCAGTTTCTGTTGGCAGAGCAGCTGTATGAATGTGGGTTTTTTTTTCCCCATTTCAGGAGAAGAACCAATTAGGTTTTACCTCAGAGATCCAGGAGCGAAGTACGTGCACATAATAAAGAAATGCTGCTTTTGTTCACGGTATCATTTTATGATTTTAACAGTATTTGAATCCACTTGGTTTGAAATTGTAAAATAACATTTTCATAAAAGTAAATAAAATTTTGACATTTGATTCATTTTGATGTACATTTTCTTTTCATTTATTGTGGTTCAAGACTGATAATAAAGCAGCGAAGGAGTTAAATCAGTGCAGTAGGTGTTCGTGTATTCTACTCCCTCCCCTCTGAAGAAAAGGAGCTGGCTCACCTGGAGACCGCCCACCAGATGGGATGCATGGGCTCACTTCAGATCACCCTGGTGCGTCAGTTATCTCTTTATTGTTTCATGGTGTGTGAATGGCAGTGACCTGAAGGGACATGAGCGACTCAGGAGGTTCCTGGTTGCTTCTCCGGTCCGTAGACGCAGTCAACATAAGCTGGACAGAGGGAACCAGGGCCCCGCTGACCACCCAGACCTACCTGTTTCTGGAGATCCTCATGGTGCTGATGTGTGTGGGAGCTGTAACAGGTAGTCGGTCATGATACCAGATAAATGCATAAAGTCATATCTATCGAAGGATGATTTCAGAATGTTACCAAAATATGCGTAAAGGTTATTATTATTAATAATCTAGTAATAGTATATGCATTTATTTGCAAAATCACACTTTTACATCAGATATTTTATTCATGTTTACAAATGAAGAAATAGAAAAAGATACACTTATTCTTTACTGAGTCAACTTATATACAACAGAAAAATGGAAAAAAAAATAGAGGTGAAAAATGTATTAATATAAGCATACTTTCTATCGGCTGCTTCTGAGCCTCCTGTCATAGTAATGTAATGAGAAAACGGCTGCACTATTCATCATTTTGCAAAATGATTGTCAAGTCCTGTCATTAAAACTAGAGCACCAAGCCTTTTTTTTTTTGACAACTTAAAGAGAAGACATTGAGGATATATCTGTAAAAATGGAGACATTAACTCTGCGTTCACATCAAACCTGTTGCAAAAATCAAAAATACTTATTGTTATGCACAGAGATGGAGTTTGTGCTAATGTGGGGAAAAAAATTAAACCCCAAGTTCTTAAACTACAATTACAACAGTGAGATAATTGATATAACAGTTAGAATTAGATTTATTATTATTATTAAAATGAACATTAAGCCTATGTTCTAGTGTGTCACATCCATATACATTTGGCTGAGATGTTGTTTTGGTCTAATCCAGGCTCTATGGATGCATAAGCAGACCTAAACTAATCTACACAGATCTAGAGATTTTTTTTTTCCTGTCATACTACCCCGACACGACCTCTACCAACGCTGTCCTTGTCTGGGTCACATTTATTTGCAGACACATGTACGCACATGGATTCAGTCTTGTAGCCTCACATTTTCCAGACTATTACTCAACCTGTGCATTGTTTCTCCTTGTAAGCATTAAGGGAACATCCCATGAAAATCTATTTAATATATGTTTGTCCTTGAGAATTCTAGACCAAATAACCCTCAGGAAAGGCAGAGGCTGTTTTCATTTGAGCTCTAAATCAAGTCTCAAATGAAAATATTAGAGAGAAAAAAAAAAAAGACAATTTAGAAGAGCTGGTTTGAGGAAAAAGCCCAAATCCTAAAAGTTTATCGACTCCAGGTAAAGCACAAAACTCTTATTTTTCCAATCTATTTCAGAGTACAAGTCAAGATTCATCCTTGGTACCATCAACAGACTAGATCATCCCCCAGCTGCTTTTTGTGTCACCTCTCTAGAAGACTCTGAACGCTTCTTAAATCATTTTTGCTGAAGAGATAGAAAACATTGCAGGATCAAATTACTGTTGTTAGGTCAGTTCTACCTTCAGCTGAGCCCTTCCCTTCCACTCCACTGTTCTGTTATAGACGTTCACCTCCATTACCCCTGGGATTTGGTCAACATCGTATTCAATTTCAAACTCACTACTTGTAAACTTGGTATTCTTTTTTTTTTTTTTTTTTACCACAAGAGGAATGAAGGAAGGTGGTGACTGGCTGTAGCTGCAAAAGGAAAACCCTTTGCATGTGAATGGTACTGAATTAAAACTGGATGACAGGGGGGTGAAGGTAAAGAGGAAAGGACACAATACATATGCATCAAGTGCAACAAATATATCTGCAAGACACACACACACACCAAAGTCTGTCCTTCATGCGGTGTAGAGTGGGACATGTGTCTCTTGGGTGCAAGTGTAGAAATCCAGTGTGTATATTCTAATTTATACAGTATAATCCAGCATATGTATTTAACATTTATGGTCCATTCAATTATTCTGCACTGTAGTATCTTGTATTATCACTGTAATGAATATTTCATTATTCCATTCAGTTGAAACAAGTTTTTTTTTTTTTTTTAATCTGTGTGTAGGTAACATTCTCGTCATTGTTATTGTTGCGGCAACCAAGACTTTCCACTGTGTAACGTCGGTGCTGATCATGAACCTGGCCATCAGTGACCTGCTGGTGGGAGCAGGAGTGATGCCTTTCATCGCCCTGTCAGTCATGGACAGTGGATGGGAGGACTGCACCGTAAGTCACATCATTTGCACTTTATATACACGTTTATCATACTGTTCATCTGTGACAGTCTTGTACATCTAACATCTTATTTATCCGAGGCGTGTTGTATTCCATTTACTTCTGATAGTTTGTAATTACCAAGATATTGCACTTTTATGTAACGATATATTTTTCTCTTCTCTTTCTTTTGCATACCATTTTTAAATGACACTTTGCTTTGGTTGTTTTAATTTCCTAGATAAATGATTCTGTTTTTGTACATATCTTAAATGCTCTTTGCATTCAGTGTGGACGGTAAAGTAAGATTTTTATTGAACAGAGAAACCTTTTTGTTTACTGTACACATAACATGACAATAAAACGCTTTGAATCAGTCCAATTACATCCATTTCCTGTAATATTCACCCTGTGCATTTAAGTGGAATTTTACATATTTTCTCTGTTTTTGTTTTTTTTCTCCATAGGATCTCTGCCAGTTTGTTGGTTACACCTCCTCTGTGTACTGCACTGCTTCTGTTCTGACACTGGCTGCTATTGCTCTTGACCGGTACTTTTCCATCGTGGACTGCCTACGTTATAGCTCGCGCTGCACCCTGTGGAGGATCTGTGCTGTGGTCCTGTGGATCTGGGTGCAGGCTCTGACCACCAGCTGCCCTCCTCTGCTGGGCTGGGGCTCTTTTAGCTATGTCGATTCCATGTACAGCTGTGCAGTCAAGTGGGCCAGCAGTCCCAGTTACACAGCGTTCATGGCTGCTCTGTCCTACCTCATACCAGCAGTGGTCATCCTCTTCTGCTATGTGAACATTGTCAAGGTGGCCCGCAGCCATGCCAGGAGGATTCATACACTAGAGGATTCTGTCCAGCGCAGCAGGAATGCAAGTACTGCCTTCCCTCCGGCTGATTTATCTCACCAGCGCTGTGGGAGCCTCCACACGCCTTCAAAACTCATCTATCATGTAAGTGGACAGTTTGTGTCTGAGGTCAGTAGAGAGCAAGGGAGTGATATCAGCCCTACTCTGCCTGACTCCACTGCAGAACAGAACAGCTCCACTTCTAGACGTTTGCTCTCCCTCTTTGCCCAGAGCGTTTCCCATTCATCCCTGCATAACTCCCAGCAGCACCATAATCACCATGGAGTGGTGCGTCTCTTCTTAGTTATCGCAGCTTTCTTCCTGTGCTGGACACCTTACATTGGAGTGGCCCTGGTCCAGGCCACAGAATTTGCAATCTCAGGTCAGTCCAGCCTCATCCCAAGCGGTGCCGTTACCTTCTCCTACTGGCTGGTGTTGCTGAACTCAGACATCAATCCTTTACTGTATGCTCTGCTAAGCAAGCGTTTCCAGGGTGCTCTTCAGGGACTAAGGCAAAAAATAAGAGCACGCCTGGGAAGTGTTGTGGGAAGGGGTGGAGGGGAGGCCAGAACGGAGGGTGATGATGGCAGGAGCAGTGAGCCCTGCACCTTAAGCACCACCAGTCCTGCTGCACCTTCCATCTCAGAGAGTTCAACCTGTGATGACTCCAAGTATTGTTCCTCAGTGTTCACTGTCAGCACCGACTTTAAACATCACTCTGAGCAGCATATGTATAAAATATGTCACCCTACACCTACCTCCCCTTCCTGTTCTGTGTGCCAAGACGCTGGTGGTGACAGGAGCGTGGACTGTCTGCAGGTTCCCCCACGGCCACAGGAGGGAACCAGACTTCCTTATTCTGCACTGACTCATGAGAGACAGGCCACTTTCTTCTATGGACAGATTACAGTGAGAGTAGAACATGATGTTTCGTAGTATTATTTATGCAGATACTGTTTCACCATTTGTGACATTCAAACTGTTTTGCAATGTTGGGCCAATGGGCATCAAATAATATGTCAGTTGAAACACAGCATTCCTATGCAGGGTGACAAAGAATGGAGAGAGATTGTAGTAATAATCAGGTTCAGGCAAGCATGGAAGAAAGAAAATGGAGTATGGAAAAACACAAAACTGTTAGAATTTCTGAATGTCAATTCATAATGTAGAAGTGTATTTTCAGAGGGCAGGCAGTCCGACAATTTTATGGTAATTACTTGGCAAAATAACAACATATGGCCTGTTCCATGAAGCAAGATTACAAAATTAGCCAAGATAGTTTCAGTTGATTTGATTTCACAAAGCAATTTTGGCCAGTTTCCAAGCATAGGTTGACAGATTGACAGAGGCCAAACTACACTGAATTGGATTTATGGAGGCAGACTAAGAGAATAAAGCTGCCTAAGTCAGGGAACTTGATTTATTCAAATATCATATATTAGCATAATAGCAGCGAATTATATGCACTTAAATGCCAAATGTGGTCGGAAAAATGTAGTGAGAATATGTATGAAAAAATATGGAATTTGTGACATGGACTGCATTTTTCGGACTGACAATTGTGAAAAATGGTGAGAAAGCAAACTTGGACAGTAAAATATATTGAAAAGAAATCTTTTATATAGTACATGTGATTACACTTGAAGACAGCCAACAGTAGATCTAATAAACCCATCATTTATTCACGTTCTAAATACTTCTTTGTCAAATGTGATAATCATATGTTGCATCTTAGTGTAAAAATCATCATTCCTTACAAAGGTTTACATTTATGTCTAGCAATAATTCCAGAGGAATACAATATTATCATTTATTGTCATAAAGAATGACAATGGGAAACAGTGCTAATGTACTCTATTGCAAAACAAAGAAAAGGCAGTGAAGTGGATTTGTCAGCAGTTTCTGCTCATACTGTATGTGCATGCTCGTCCTGTAGATGTCACTCACTGTCCCCTCAGGTTAGTCGGCAACCAAATGCAAAAATAGAAAAAGTCCATCACGATGAGTTTGATCAAAAAAATGCAACTTGGTCAGATGAGTAGAAGAAGTATAGTATTAAAGAGTCTCTCTGCAGCAGTCTGTGGTGGCACTGTAAAAATCAAATAGCACGTATAGTCGAGAGCATGTGTGGTTTTAGTGATGTTCATACATTCACAACAAGGCAGAGTTTCTATCAGTTGCTCTTCAAGGCTTGTGCCTCAGTCGCTCTCCGGTTCATCGCGGGTGTTAACTTGCCTCAGACGTGTGATAAACTAAAACAGATACAGCAAGACCTTTCAGTTGTTTTTGACTGAGCAGAGCTTGGTAAATGCGAGTCATTCTCATCTGTCATCACACCCCTCCTTGAGCCACGGTGAGACAGCTTTCATCTGATTAGATTGTAATTGCTGCAGTTTGTTTGTGTGCATATGAATCTAAGGTTAAATGTGACTGGAATTCAGAGGGAGGCTCAGTGACAGCGGTGGTTGATGTTTCAAAGTAGTTAAAGGGGTAATTTCAAGATTTCATGAAGCCTGGCTGTTTTATTAGCTGTGCTTTCAGTCCATCTCATTACACTGTTTCCGTATCAGTTAGTTTGCACTGTAAATGCATAATAGATTAAAAACAAATGTGTTATTGTTTGCAAGACAACAAAGAAATGTTAACGCAATTTGCCTCTAGTGTCTCAGCAAAAGTAAGTGAAAGTCAGTTCTTTGTAAATGGACTGAAAGCACATGATACGTAGAGAGAGGTTGTGAGAAACCTCAACCATCCCGAGATATGTAAGCATACGCAAAAGGGTACTGGTTGTTGATCTCTCGTGGCAAAAGCGTGGGCCTGAGCAATGGGTGTCGTCACTGACAAGGTCGAGGTTTAGCCCCAGGAGAGCATGTAGCCACAGGGAGCCAATCAGCGTGGTCAAAGAGGCCCTGACAGCCTTCTTCTATGGTTGAGAAGAAAGAGGCATAGTGAAAGCTTCTTCAGCTCTGATTGATCCTCAGATATCCAGACAGGTCCCCTCACAGCAGATGAGCCCATCAGGTCTACAGCTCTAGGACATCCGAGGTGTGAAATACAGCTATGTACAGTGCACGAAAGGCAGGTATTTGTCATGAAGTCTGTACACCTGAGGGACGCCACCGTGGGCTTCCCTTTTTTTTTTTTTGTTTTGTTTTCAGGCATTCAGCATTTTCAGGCATTCTTCTTTGGATCTTAAAAGTGTGTGAATGTGTACATGTTAAAGCCAGCAAGTTCATAGTGTGTTAGACCTGTCTCAACAGAACTGAAAAATATCAGGCAAGTTGGCAAATCCTTTCAGGCGCAAGACGTAATGAGCCAATGGAATGATTAAGATGTGAAGCAAAATTAATGGTTGATTCAATTGTTTTTTTGTTGGTTTTTTTTTGAAGGGTGAGGTTTACAATTGAGAAGAGTCCATGCACAGACTCGGGGTATTTCTGAGTGGAATGGACAGAAAACAAATAAAAGGTAGGTATTTTATGCCTCTTGCACTTCCCCTCTTGGCCGAGACAGATTAAAGGCCAGTCTGAAATATTTTCTCTTCGTCTGGGGGGGTTGCATGAGGAGGACAGGGCACCAGGCAGGTAATGGCAATCAAAAGTTCCAGCATCGACACTAATATGCGTTAACATGTCTCCTTTCCTGCGAGTGTGTGACTGTGTTTGCATGATAATCGTTCTTGAAGTCAATGTGCAAATGTCGACATGGAGGTCCTGGCTCTGCCTCTCCAGTTGAGCCCAGTGGTGGCACCTGCCTCCGCCTCTGCCGGTTCATCCCGTTTACGTAACTTGGTGCTGAGCTGGATAATACACTGGTCCCAGTCTTCTGGTAGCAGCAGCATGAGGAATCCCAGGCAAATGATGAACACCGCAATGAGGCGAACAGTGTTGAAATTAATTTCACACGTGTAGAGGTCCACCACTGGAAATACATGAAAGTGTGTTAATGTAAAACTGAATGCGTTTGTCAATATTGCAATTAACTAAAAAACGGAAGGGTACAAAATATAGAATTCATATGAGCCAGCAAAGCAATTTAATTTAAATCACATTTACTAAAAGGTTTGCATGTTTAATGAAAAGGAAAAAAATACAAACCTTAAATTGAAATTGAATTTCTGTCTGCCAAAATAGATACTCATTTTCTGGGTAATTTATTACTAAATGGTTACTGGAGTCAAACAGGTTGTGAAAGGAAAGCCAAGAGACTTACTGGCATTTACAGGAACACTTAGGACGATGCCAAGGGAGATTAATGTTGGGTAGGTTATGGCGATGCCAAAGTTTACCAAGACATTGAAAGCTGCGGAAAGAAAAAAACAATCAGAGGAAATAGTCTTTCTGCAAGTTCAGCCAAGTCATTTATGCATTCCATAATTGTTTCCATATCTTCATCCAGAGCTTCCATATCTGTTTGGTATTGTAGTGCTGTTTCTCTTTTGTTCTGAAAACTAAAATCCACGAGATAATGTTCTATAAGAAACTTTACTGTACCCGTTCATCACACTGCCTTTGGGCATTCGGCTTTCTCTGTAAAAGTCATAACGCAGTGCAATGCTCTAGTAGATAACATAAAGAGCTGCAGTTCTGGCAGTGGTTTGAAAGGTTCAGAGTGGAATCTTTAGTGGCATAAAGCAGTAAAGCTGCAGAATGTAACCATGTGAATATCCCTCACCCTCCCCTACAGGGGCCGGTAAAAACACGAAATGTCATTTTACGAGCCAGTGTTTATTTAGTCTATACTGAGCTTTTTGGTTAAAGAGATTTAACTCTGATCCACAGTAACACATATTACATGACAGTAATGCTGGATGCCATCAATCCTAAAATGGAATAAAGAAGAAATTAACTCTGAACTGTGTGAGGTCACCGCCTGCAATTGTGGAAAAAATGTTTAGACCACCTTTGTTTTCTTCAATTTCTTGTTCATTTTAATGCATGGTACGACTAAAAGTACATTTGTTTGGACAAATATAATGATAACAACAAAAATAGCTCATAAGAGTTTAATTTCAGAGCTGATATCTATC
>JAPTYQ010000008.1:11669436-11684697 GCA_029814465.1 Ostorhinchus cyanosoma
CTTCAATGACAGGTCTTAGTCAGCTAGCTCAGCTCAAGTTTTTGACTCTAGAAACTACTTTCACCCCTAAATATTTTTTATTTGTACATTTGTATGTCTTGTGTTAAATCCATGAAAGTGGATTTTTGTTTTAGAGGATGCGGTGACATTTTGCAAAGTAGTTATCTCAAGCTTATGTGAGTGTTTACTTCAGCGTACACTCCTGCACTGCATACAAAAAGCTGTGACAAATAAAGGGGAAAAAACTTGAATAAATGACTGGACATAATAAATGCATTTCTAAAGAGGTGCACAACATGGTGCAATTGAGCCATTAACATATAATCGCATTATGTATAATGTATGAAAGCGCAGATGGCAAGAGGAAAAGACCTAAGTGACTTTCAGAGGAGGTTCGCTATTGGGGCAAAGGTTACAGGACTAAGATTTATTAACTGTCTAGTGTTTGGATAGGTTTGAGGATTATATGTAGTACTGAACTACCATCAGCAGGGGGAAGAAGAACTCACTTAGGACTAAAACCACATATGAATCAATTAAGTCAATGTATCTGCAGACTGTATCACTCACTAAATAAAGTACTGCGTCGTTTACACATTTGGATATTAGTATCATCAAGTTTTCTTTCTTTCTTTCATTTATAATCTGCTCATGCTGCATCTGCTGATAGTTTACATTAAATCTTGGTTAGCTTAGCTTTGTTTCCCATAAGTTTTGCAGCCTATTGTAAATAGATGCATTAAAGATCAGTTTGGAATCGTCCAAACAAGGTCAGAACTGTCAGTTTAGTCTGAACCATGGCTCAGCAAAGAACTAATTAGCAGGATAATAACATCAACAACATTCATAATCAAATTCACCTATGTAGAAGAAACAATGCGATTTCAGCATCAAACTCCTTTTTTTTTCATTTAGAGCTGTGTCCAGTGGTGAAAACAACCCTTTCTCTGACTTAAACTTGTACTTTTAGAAGCTTGCCAAAAAACTATTATAAAGAACTGGGGAAGGCCAGACCCACCAACACAGGACCTGTGAATCACAATTATTGGAGGAATATATACAATGGAAAGGGTGACTCATAGGCTGTGACTACAGGAAGCACAAATGGACAAAAAGTGGAATAAATGGACTGTTTACAGAGCTCAGAATGGTGGAAAGACTGGATGACGCAAATGTAATGTAATATGTCGAATGTACCCAAGCAAGGTCGGTTTGTTCATTTCTGTTTTTTTTTTTTTTTTGCTTTTGCTAAATATGTATGTATAAAAAAAAACTCAAGCAAAAAAGAAAAAACTTGTTTCTTAGCATTTCTCATCTCGTCACTTTCTAACATTTCGATCAAAGGCCCTGTGACGTTAGTTTTCCTCAGCAGGAGAGACCGACAAAGTGAACCACTACTTCCTCTAGTGGTCATTTCAATCTAGAGGACTGTGGATATGAATAGATACAATACATTGACATCTTTGGCAACACTGATAATTTTAATTCATTTTGAAATATTTGACAGTAGAAACACTGCCTGTACGTTTAAATCTATGGGAAAGATGTCAGTAAAGAGGGTTAATATATAAAATACAACTGTCAGCATTTGATAAGCGAGAAACCTGTGTGTTTGAGCGATAGGTAAAAGAAAACTCTTCCTCAGATGACTGCGAATATCAGTCCGAGACAAGATCAGACTGTTGGCGAGAACAATGTGTCGACAATTACATACAAAGAGATGTTATGGGAGGATAGCAGAGCATAAACCTGTCATTACAAAGATGAATGCACATGTGAGAGTTAAGGATGTGGAAAAAAGAGATATTGCCGGATGAGTCATCCTTTTCCATATTCTCGAGAAGTGGGCGAGTGCATTGTGGCTTCCACCAAGAGAATGTTTCTGTGCTGGCACAGTTTGGATTGACCTGTCCTCATAGAGACAAAAGAGACACTGCAAATCAATACAGGGTTGCACTGGGTAATGAAACATTCTGTCTGGATAGGAGCGGTTTTATCATGGATGACAATGTTTCCATTCATACGGCATAAGGTCTTAATGAATTATTCAATGAGTGTAAAAATGATGTGAATTACTCAATGGCCTTCATAGTTACCAGACTGCACTTGAACTCCTGTGGTAGATTTTAAACCAAAGTACTCTTAAAAAAAAAAAAAAAAACTCAACAACAAAACACCAAATGAGGGAAAATCACTTGTTTTTGAAGAAACTGCTCTCAACACTTGACTAAGATGCTTAAATTCTTTAATGTGACGTTTTAAGATCCTAAACCATTTCATCCTATAAAAGGTAAAGACATAATTAAATGCTTGGGATGTACATTTAGGCTATATACAGCACCCTTTTGAAACCAAATGTAATCTTTTTTGTTTATGCAAATGGGCTTTGAATGCTGTTTCTGTTAAGAGTGCTGTGAAAGCAGCAGCTAATTCCTATGTGATTCAGTGTTTATGCTGCACTTATGCCAAACACTGTGTGCTGAGGGGTAGATAAAAAAAATGTACAGGCAAAAAGCTGAGGAGAACATCAGAGTAGCTGCGTAATGTAGTCAGGAGATGTACTTGTTAAAGACAGCAGGACATGTACGCTCAGAGTAATACAGTGACACACAGGTACAAATTGACCACACACACACACACACACACACGCATAGAAATCAGACTGGAGATGTCCCTCACTAATAATGTCATCATGGAAATGTCAGCCGCCTAATTATGTTCCTGATCAGACATAAAGAATGAGGAGACTGATCTGTCATAAAGTCACTGAAGCCCACTGTAGATCAGTAACACATTTTACAGGGACCATTAACATGTTTGCTGCTGGATTCATGTCCCATCTGCTCTGACATAATGCTCTGGTATTTGAGCTGTGACTTTTTGAAGCAGTGGGTTGAGGGTGGAGAATGTGAGGGGAATCCCTGCTGCAATAACAACTTAAGATCCTCCCAATGGACCTGTAAATTTAGCACAAGATTCATCAGGCTTATAGACTGGCTGCGTTTATTCCAAAGGGAATCAATGCACCAGTATCATAATTTGGACCACAGCATTTTAATACCCATTAGAAGGGTATTTAAGCAGATGAAAAATTACATTATTTAGGGATGCAGATGTTATTTATTCCTTGCCTTAATGTATCTGCAACACATTTAAACGGTCACTTGCGCGCTTCATTGATTCTCTGTTGTTTTGCTCGAGGTAAGATTCTCAAAAGTTGATCCCTGTCTGGAAAGCATCCAGATCAGATCTTGGAGATGCATTCCTCTGAAATCCAACCCCCAAAAAAGGATGCATATCATTTTAGGATAGCCTGTTCTATGGAAAACCCTGAGCATCATCCATGCAGCAGCTCCCAGTGCGCGGTGCAGACTGGACTGAATCGATAAGAACTCTCCCTACCTTCCACTTTGGTGAGGGTGAGCACCGGACTGTTGCAGGCGGACAGCGGGGCAACCCTTGCGGAGTGTTTCTTCATGGTGATGAGCTCGGATGGGCTGAGCTCTAAACCGCTTCGACTACATCCCTGAAGCTGATTTGGTGCAGACACCAGACCTCTGGATGGGACCCACGACGCGTCTAGAGCCGCTCTCCTGTTCTCTGTCCCCTTGCATCCATCCAACTCCCTGTTGAGTATTTCTTCCTTTCTCTCTCTCTCTTTCTCTCTCTCTCTCTCTCTCTCTCCTCTGTCGTATCCCCCCACCCCCTTCCTCCACTTGCCTTCCCTCCCCAAATCTGCTGTATGAAGTGCGTCCTGGCTGGTCTCTCCTCACGTACAATTTGGTGATAGCTGCAATTCGCCAACGTCATACACCCCCATCAGCCCCCCCCCACAGCATAACAATCACCTCCCACTGCCTCCCCGTCCCAAAGCAGCAGAGCCCCCCCACCATCTCCACCCATCCACCTCCTTGGTCCCTTGGTCTCCTTGAGGCAAAACACGCACTCCAAGTAAAACCCAAATGCTATAAAGGGACCCAGTGACACATGTGATGGTGCAGTCAGTGTGTGCGTGGATGGATAATAGCCATAACTCTAATTGCAGTGTTTTCTGCTAAATTAAATCATAATGAAACTAACTAATCCTCATTTCTATCAGGGGACCCTCGTTGGAATCCCTGCATTTAGTGTTCATTAATGTTTCCCAGACCTGACATGTAATACAGGGTATTATTTTTTTTTCCTCCTTTCATTTTCTAGAATCTATTATTTTGCTGATACAGCCCAATAAAAATAATAAAATGGCAGCCTGAGAGCTCTGAATATAGAAGCTATACATGACTTAAATAAAAGGTGGTTGTGTTATTATCAATATCATTGGAAAAAATAATGAATAGATACTTCATATGTCTTTTAATATTGTAGAAAAAAAAAAAAAAAGGTTGCTTTAACTGTTTAAAACCTGCCGTGTCATCACTGACACACCCTGCGCATATGCATTTTGGACAGCTGCTCTTTCACTGTTTGTACAATTGGAAAAATTCCAACCATTTCTGAAATCTGAGACGTTGTGTTTTATTGGGTCATTACAGTAATTTCACTCGAGTCTGTACTAGAAGCTGGAGAAGAAGCTGTTTTAGCAGAATTATAACATGAAGTAAATTGTAAATGACTGCTAGATTTTGAAAGTTCCAAGTGCTCTGGAAAAATAAGCAAAAGGACTCCCTCACAGTATGTTTTCTAACCTTTTTATGGTCAAAATAAGAAAAAAAAAGTTCAGACAGACCATTTTAGGCTCAGGGTTTAAAGGGTTAAAGATGAAAACTGCCTTGAAGAGCAAAATATCACACAAACTGAATTAATTTCTTCATTTATGTTATTTGCATGTGCTGTACTGTGAAGCATAAAACAGAAATTATTTTTGTCTGACCTGAGTTAGACTCCTGGTGGCTAAAGTTTCACAAACCCTCCTCTGAATATTACATGCCCTGTCTATGACTTTGCCAAAGTCACCAAAGAGGTTCACTTGAACCGTGTGAGACACTGTGAAAACAGTTGGTCACATTTTCAGACTCATCCACGACAAAGGTGTTAGATGAGCAAATGATGCACTGTTCCCCTGACTCTTGTCTTTAAGGGCGTCTGAGCAACCACAGTGATAGATGTTGAAACCTGAAGTGACAATCTATACTGAGAGTAGTTTGACACATTCTGTGGTAGCAGCTGGCTGGCTAAAATTATATTTGACAGCATTTATTTATTTATTTACTTTTATCATGTCATTCCACATGTCACTTGTATTTTACTCTAGTGGAGCTACACTGCACAGCAAGACGATATATTGGAAGAGACTGATCTGATATGAACTGCTCAGTATTGATCAGAAAGTCCCTATGACTCTGCTTTAATGTCTTTAAAGACATACGTGTCTGCAGTGGTTCTGCATGTATGTGTAAAAGCTGCTGAGTGTGGGCATGCCTAAAGGAAGCTGCACTGAATAATTCACTGCTTAGACTCTAACTCACACTCAAGCTAGAATCCCCTGCCTTGCCTAACTAGGACAGGGAGCTCTAAAAACACTTACTGCCCAGACCCATTCTGACATCCCTCACTAACAAAACCCACTGGATCTTTCACTATTTTCCATCGCTTCCCAGTCCTCCTGTGTTTGGGTTTCCAAATGGGAAATGTCAGTAACAGCGGATGCGAGATAACTGATGAAGTGTAAGAACTCACAATGAACGACCTAAAAGAGCAGCACAGGATGTTTGATGGATAAACATTACAAACATGTCAGCTGTGAATTATGTTATTGTGGTGTCGCCATGAAAGAATCTGTGTCACTTTTTTGTGTCTATGTTTCATTTTGACTCTTTCGGGCTCTGCAGCTGCCAGCTGCCTTTGGGAAAGCATGTTGTAATTTTCAGAATACATGCTATTATTGATAGAAAGACAGGGAGGTGGAAATAGGTGGAGCGGATGAGATCATTAAAACATCCCAGTCAGTGACTCATCGACTTTTATCTCTGAACACGGAGGAGGATCAAACTCGTCCGTGCTCTGAGACTCCACACGACAACTCTCTCACACACACATATTCACATACAGTACATAAAAAAGAGATAAATGTGTGTGAGCAATAGAAAAGATTTTTTTTCCTTTTTTACAAAGTTATGTCCTTTGAGTTTTCAGCATCAGCACAGCCTGAATCTCTTCTCTCTAAATGTCTTTTTCTACCTAGAGATGGATACAAGTAGAGCTGGGATTATTTTTCCACATACACATAAAAGGTTCTAGTGCTCTCCAAAGAATGATTTTAATGCTGAATAATAAGGGAGTCTGTTTTTCAGGTCAAGTGATCTTTAAACAAGTCATACAACTAATAATCATGATTACAGATGAAGCTTATTTCCTTCTTCGGAAGCAGAAAATCTCCGACTCTAAGAAGCAAAAAAGCACATGCAATTACTGTTAAGCACCTCTACACTTACGCTGGTGTTCTCAGTCATCTCACCAATGAGCTCTATCTATATTCAATCTTGGTGAAGACACTGGAATTATATATAATTACACCTAATTTTAATGACTTATAATGAAGATGTATTATATCCCAATGTAAGTAGTAGAGAATAACAAGAAGAAAGTTGCATACTGGTATGCACAACACACAGAGCTTAGATCACCAATTAACCCCTAAGGACCCAGTGTGACCTTTGTGTCAGTTCCCAAACGAGTTTTTCTCTTCATTTAATTTTTCTTAAATGATTGATCACCATTTATTATAATATTATCCTCTGAATTTTGCATTTTTTTCCAGTGAAAATAATCTGTTTTCCTATGTTTAATTGACCGATCATGTTGCTGTTCATAAAAGCTCCAAGTAAAGTCAAAGGATATTCTATCAAAACTGAAAAAACTGCAGAAAAACAGTCTTTTTCAGTCCAGTCTCTCATTAACTAAACATAAACCCAATGTGTCCATCCACTGTCACTGATTCATCTCCATGGGTTTTGCTGGTGAATCAATGTTGTAGAAGATGACGGTGTTTCCATGTTCACTACAGAGTCTCTGAACATCCAAATGGGTCATATCTGATGACCATGAAAAGATGATAAACTGTATTTTGCACATTTTTAAATGAACAGTTTAGATGGTTTTGGTTGACGGTGGGTGCTTGGGTCTTTATGGGTTAAAGCATAAACCAAACCATGAATAACTGGTAATCAGCTAATAGCTTTGCAAATAGCTCATTTTCAGCTATAGTACCTGGGCCAGATGTTGAATTAGCTGGTAAAACAACAAAATAACATTCATAGTTAGTCCTGAGAAAGCAGACAGAACTGACTAAAATCCCAAAGGAGTGACACTGGCAGCATGCAAAGCAAGGCAATGCAAAAAAAAAAAAAAAAATTATAGACATTATTATACAGACAATGTTTAAAGGAAATCAGGCAAGCACTAGGCAAAAATACAATGCAAGATATTGACATGAGCTTAAAAGAATCAGACAAGCGTCACACAATGTAAGAAAATGCAAACAACTGAGGGAAGATACCGTATCGCATATTTATTAAGTCTACTCAGAACTGGGAAGCTCTGAGTATGACAGATGTCAGGGCCAAAGGATGTTTTCAAGGATGATTGTATTAATCTGTCTCCAATGTTTGTCTGAAATGAAAAAAAAAAAAAAAGAAGCTGAACCATTAGGAATTGCATATAACAGGCACGCATTGAAACTTAAAGGGGCCATATTATGCACAATTCACTTTAGAATAGTTTTCTAACAATAATATCCCTCCCCAGCCTGTCTAAAAAACCCCCAAAATGAGTAAATTCTATCCTCTCCCTCTCTTGCTGTCTCCACTTTTCAGTAAATGTCTCAAACAAGCGGATTGGAACATGGTCCTTTCATGACGTCATGAACAGACACAACTCCTCCCCTCCAGGTTCGTGACCCTGCCCCAGATATGTTTGCTCCGCCCCCCGAAAACTATTTTTCCACCTGGCAAACGCTGGTTGAAAATGGTGAAGGAATGAGTGGCGCACGCTAGTTGTTCTGTTGTTGGCTGCACAAACAAACACGAAAGTGTATTTTCACCTCTTTCTTCGTCTGCGGCGTTCAATGCCCAGTGGGTACATTTTATTTTCGATAGAAATGTCCCCACGACAATTCCTAAAATGTGTGTGCTCACCACTTCACTGCGGACTGCTTTCTAAACGAGAGCCAGCACAAAGCAGGATTCGCTAAGAATCTGAAGTTAAAGCCTGGATTGGTACCAACTGTCCGTGACCCAACTAACGTGGGAACTGTAAGTTTTACTTTTTTATGCTGCTTTACTGTATATACCTTTACTGCGTGATAGCCTGTTGACTGTGGTGTTAGCATTGCAGCTAACGTAACTTACTGTTGGTAACAGCTTCCTTATACTACGTTAATGCACGAAAGCAGTAAATAATATTAGGGGACGTTTAAGAGAAGATATGTGAACGTACGTCATGTAAAGCTATATTTAGATACATATTAGAACTTGCATACAAATTGATATGGCTGTCATACCAACGTAGTCTGTGTAAACATTTATTTTGCGCACGGTACGAAGCGCAAGCCCCGCCCCTCTCTTCCAGAGAGCTACAGAGAGGCGTGGCTTGTGCTGAAGGAGGCGTGGACAAGAACAGCCCACAGAAACGGCAGTGGGGCTCACTGGAATGGATAGTTTCTGTTGTCAGTATGATTTTAAAAAGAGCAAACACATTTGTTTTTTTATAATAAATGGCTTCACCAAACCACTAGCCACGAGTGAAAGAAAAGGTTTGGTATTATCATTCATATTCTCTGAAAGATGGCCAAAGAATCACAAATTCTGCTAGGGTATGTAAACTTATGAGCACAACTGTAAATTGAGTCTACACATGCCATATACAAAAATACCAAACAACCATAGACTATATATGCTAACAAAGCTCTTAAAATGCCACCATCACCAGGCAAACCAGCATGACACAGCAGAATTTGCACTGTGGCAATTCTGAGGCAGGTGGCAGTGGTTTCATCAGCTTTTCTTATCGGTTCTATTAATATCTACTGCCTTTGTGCTCCGTGTATTCATCACATTCACAATTACAAATCAGCTGTTTACTCTAATCTCACAGAGCAGGATGAGCAAAGAAAGCGAGGTGGTCTGAAAATCGATTTTATTGATTACACATAAAAGTGCTTCAGCTGCAAATCAGACATCACAGAGCCTCCTCTGGCGAAAGATGATTGACTCTTAGAGATAAAAGATGCGTGAGAGCAAGTGATTTCTTACAGCCTGATTTGAATAAACCAATAGTGCGCCAGTGTGAGTAAATCTGCCTGGCTTAATTTGTGTACATCAGCTGTTTGGTCTGTCTGTTTGAGCCATTGTAGACACCTCTTTGCCAAAACATTAACAGATTTGTTATTGGCATTTCCTTCTCGATGATAGAGCTAATCCTCATTTAAGACAAATCAATTCCTCATCTAACTCCAGTAATAACAACTTAATTGGAGTTTTAAGAGTAAATGAAAGAAGCTTGAAGATACTTAGACTCCAAAGAAACACAATTAATCATCATAAAGCCCTAAGTTCACACAAGAACCGTTATGTGCATTAAAATACTGTGATAGGAATTTTGGGGAAAAAAAGGGTAATTTATTCATTTTCCAAACTGGTAGGTTTTGCTTAAGAGGCAAAAGTAGTGATGGTTTGTAAACACACAAAAAACTGGTCAATTAAATTTTATATTACCATGAATATTAATGCAGCAGTGATTAATATTAATAGTAATTGTTGTCTGTGTTTTTCCTCTTATAATTTGTAGACAATTTTTTTATGTTGCATATCAGGAAATCAGTGTGTTCCAGCTGTCAACCATCTCTCCTGCACTTTTTTCAGTCTATAGGTCACTTCCTGTTTAGCATGCAAAGCAGGTAGTGCAGCTGTATACATGGACGCTAACTGTTCATTACAAGAGTGAAGAGAAGTTTGTCTCTTTGCCCTCACACTTAATAACACCTCCTCAGGCGTTAGAGCGGATGATTGGGGTGGCGTCAAGTCCTAAACAACAGCGTGTTTAAAGGTCAAGTCAAATGAACTTTCCCTCTTCCTGGGCTTTTCCTGAGAACAGACACAGCTCATCTGTGGAGGCAAGTGGCTGTCAAGGTACTGCAACCAGCAGCAGTTTATTGGATTAATGGCCTCAGTGGGTTCCCTTAGTGGGGTAGGAGGGAGAAAACAAGTTGCCAAAACACTTCTCATTTTTGTTACATTACAGAGTTACTGTGTCGTCCCACGCCAGCATTGATCCTTCAAATAACCTTCCACTAGAGAGATGCTGTAACTCATACCATAACTGCAAGAAAATGCAGCAAAGGGACAGATAAGACTTTATAGTGATCTATCAGCAGAAGTAGGTTGTAATATTTCAATGCAAAATGATACTTTTTAATCCACTGCTTTGTTGAGTTCTCCATTGATGGCATGCTCAGTATTTCAGACTAACACACTGTTGCTATGTTGTTTTATATGACAATTTTTTTAGTAGAAGCACCAAAATCAATAAGTGGGATCAAGACCTCGCTGTAAACATATCATCCCGATAAGTTTTATTTCACTATAATGACCCCTCTGTGGTATAGTATCACTTACTCAACACCCAGTAGACCCTTTATATCTAGAAACGGAGCAGGTCCTCTCCCATGTTTCACTGCTACATCTTTACATTATCCACCAACAGACAAACCAAACAATGACTCGAGGGCAGGGGTGTCAAGCATGCAGCCCGCAGGCCAAAACTGGCCCACCAAAGGGTCCAGTCTGGCCCGTGGGATGAATTTATAGAAGATATTAAGAGTGAAAAATGTCAAGATCATTTTAGTTCAAGGGTCACATACAGTACATTATGATCTAAGAGCGTCAGACCTGTAAAAATAATATCATAATAACCCATAAATAATGACAAGTTGGTTTTAGTGTAAAAAAAAAAGTAAAATGACATGAACATATTTACATTTACAAATTATCCTTTCACAAAAAAATGTGAAAAACCTGTGCAAATATGAACAATATGAAATGCCTAAAGATAAGTAGGTTGAATTTTTATCAATATTCTGCCTGTTATTAAATGTTTTGTGTAGTTGTAGATCCACTGTGGTCTGTAAGTTGTAATGTACATGAGTAAATGATTAGAAGAAGCATAAAATTGTTTAAATTGCTCTTATATTTCTTAATACATTTGACGTCATTCAGGTTTTTGAAGGCTAGTTTGTAGATGTAAACATTTTCATAATATAATTTTACCATTTTTTCACTCTAAAACATTGATAAAAGTTAGTAGTTGTCATTATTGTGTTATTTTCCTGGTCTGGCCCACTTAAGAACATATTGAACTGTACTGTATTTGGCTCCTGAGCTTACTGTAAATGAGTTTGACACCCCTGCTCTAGGGAGTTCAGATTTTACATAATGGCCAACTCGGGTGAGTTTTCATCCACATGTGTTAGAATTTTAATGCAGTTTTCTGAAAATCTGCAAAAGTAGATGTAAATATATGCCTTTTTCCTTCCACTACCGCTGGGAATATTAGAGCTCGTTCTAATCATCATCATCATCATCATCATCATCATCATGGTGTAGTATGGTATGCAGTAACACACTACCTTAGCTGTTGATTGAGGAGCACAAACATGATGCAAGAGCTAACAAACTGACTGAGCTCTTGTCCTAGAATCAGTCATTTAGATCGAACTCATCCAAACTGTGTCTGTATGTCCAACCAGGATCTCCACATGTACAATCATTTGAAACTAGCCACTAAAAACCATCTTGTATAACCACATAATATCTGCACAAACGGTCAGGATTCATCCCACTGAAGCTCACCTGCAGCTTGTATTCATCACCAAGGTCTTAACCAGACTGCAGCCTGTCATTGTATCATTATAATGCACACAGCCATCGACGAGGAGTGGACCAACCTTCCACAGGGCACAATAGACAACCTCACAAAGTCAAGTGAAGGAAATGTGTTGTGTTATGTGAGGTTAATGATGGCTTTCTGCCAACGACACCTCTGCATATCTGTGAAATCCATAGTTCAGTGCCTGATAAACGCCTCTTTTCAGGATAAAACTGCACATTTCTTTGTGTCCAACCTAAGATACACCTGTGCAGTAAATAATGCATTCTAATCACCATCCTTATGTGCACAGACTATCACACCAAAGCAGATCCCTTTTTGTAACACAGATCTAATCAAATTTGTACACAAAATGTAAGAATAGGTCTATGTACCCTTAATTTTAGCTCATCAAAGCAAAAACAAAAGTGTTGCATGTTCACTGTTGTCCATAAAGTTGGAATAATTTTTTTTTTTTACCTCTCCTCAAGGAAATGATATGACGGTGTATTTATTCCTGATAGATAAAATGTAATTGGGACTCGGTAATAATTGCAACTGTGTAGAAATAGGAATAAAAAGAGGATTGTGTCGAACAATAAAATTATTCAAATTTTATGGGCAATATTGTATATTCAAAGGTTTGACAGAGCCATATGTCTTCAATACACAGTGGCTTTTTGTTGCTGTTTCCCTCTAACTGATCCATCTTACTTATGTTTGTTTATTGTATGTATTTGGGGAATGCTGCAGGTGTTTATTGGTTGACGTATAATCATTTGCTGAATTATTTTCTATTGATATTTTGCAACTTGTCCCAACATAATTTTTGGGGTTTTGAATGTACAGACTTAGAAATGCAAATAAAAACAGCTGAAAAGGCACCACCTATAGATTCATCTGAAGCGGGTGTAAAGTTGGTCACTATCTGTAGCTTCAGCATGACATGCCACTAAATGCTCCATATTTGTTCATTAAAAATACAGCTAATCAGTGAAGAATCTTACTGCAAGATAATTCTTCTTTAACAACTCCTTGTCGGGGGAAATCAATACATACTTCATGCATTATACATGGTACAACATAAAAATGTACCAAGGGACTTGTATAATTAAGTTACTATTACTAATGTATTTGAGGGTTCTCTGAAGGTTCAACATTTTTAAAAAATTATATTAAATTAACAGCTCACTTGTTCAGATGATGTTTAAAAAATCAATGGTAGGGTTTTAACACTCCCTGGTGTCACTGAAATACTTTAATTACACCCAGTTAAATAAAGTATGAGCTGTGTAATCTTTATCTTAATATAAAAATATTTTGGGTTGCTGGATGAGATATGAAAAGTCACTGAGCAGCATTTTGCTTCACTAATTAACCCTTTAACCCCCGAGACATTATTCTGCTGTGAATTTGCATCTGTTTCAGTGTCTTAAAGCTGCTGTTGAGTATGTGTTTGTGTTCCTTTTCTTCAGTGGTTTTGCTTTAGTGTGTGTTTTAGGGTTAAAACAGGGTGGAATAACAGACAAAGAGAAAAAGAGGAATTAAAGTTTGGCAGGTTTTTACTAAATAGGGTACTCAGAATGTACATCAATAAGAGATTTTTGATGGTTGTGACTTGGAACACACTGATCAAATATTTGAATTTTGGCCCAGTAGTTTTCATTTTGGACTCTTTTTTTCTTTTTTCTAAATCAGTCCAGCAGCTTTTAGGTACCTGATTGAACTCCAAAAAGCAGTTTCACAGTCAAAACTCAGTAAAAACACAATAAAAAAATTAAATGAAATAAACACACCACACTATAAACAACGGTAAAAACAAAAAAACACAAGGAAAATGGTAAAAAAAAAACCCAAACCTATCTTTTTTATAGTGAGTCAGTCTCACTCACTGCTCTGCCCCCCCCCTCTCACAGGTGTTAGTGCACTGAGCATGCTCAGATGTCTATATAAAGAACAAGGTCTATTCTATCAGCACATTTGGGAATTTTTCTTACTAGCAAACAGTTGAATTTTTATCAACATTTTAAATAAATCATACATTCAGAATGCTCACCACAGAAACATTAGGGGTTAAAGGGTTAATTCAATTCAGTTTTATTTATAGAGCCCTATATCATAACAAGGTTGTCTCACAGGGCTTTATAGAATTAATTGGATATGAAAATAAACAACAAACAGTCCAATAAACAGTAGGTGAAGGAAATGGATGGTTAAGCGAAAGAGAGAAACATACATGTTGGACAAAACTAATCTGATTAACAGTTTGGTGTCGGTAACAGTACACACACTAAGCACACACACTGTTTCACATCCTGACACAGACACTAACAAACAGTTTTTCGACTCAGTTGTTTGGAGGAGGACTGCACGGGTCACAGAGCATATAACCTCCTCCCACTCCAAACACAGAGCTGTTTGGGTGGAAGACAGAGGGAGTTAGGCAGACCTTAAAAAAGTGGTAATGTGGGACTTCCTCTTAATTACAGCCACAGCTAATAAAATCCAGCAGCATCTATTAAATACATCAAGCTGTAATACCTAGTGAGAGCCTATATAATCACACTCTTCTCCGGTGGCCCACGCTTAATCAGAGAGAGTGAGCCTCCATTAAATTTACATCCCACTAGAGGGGTCAGTCCCAGATAGCACGTTTCTCCTCCACACTAAAGCTGTTCCACAACCACAACATGTGATGTACAGTATGAAAATTTTATTCTCTAAAAGCTGTAGCATAGGATAGATGGGTGGAGACACCTCAGTTTTAGACAGGAATGACATTGTCAGCTGTAATCTAGTACAGCTACACTTAAAGCTACGTGGACAGGGGGAAGTGAATGCAGCTCATGATTGTTCCAATGGAGTTTTCACTTCAACAGCCCCAGATCAATAAACTGAATCCTACACATGAGAACATTCTTCCCTCAGGAGGTAATCTATGTCACACAGAGATGTTTCCCTTTAATCAATAGCAGTGGCTCCCTCTGTTGTCAGGCTCTAGTATGACTGTGATCAGGTAACATATTAGGCTGGGCAAAATACTGAAATAAATGGGAAGTATTGAAAAAAAAAAAAAACTTAATTCAGTCAATTTTAGGGACCTTTTTTTTGTCTCAGCAAAACTTACAAATACAACCTGTTTGTTTACATTCACGTGGATATGTTTCTATAATCCTATAGTGGTTCTATATTTGATATATATATAGTATCTTATATTCTTCTTTTATCACTTATTACCTTGTGTCTGTAATGTTGGTTATCTGATGGGATGGGTCAGTGTGATTTTTTTTTTTTTTACTGTTGTCATAAATCATTTCCTGCAAAGGATCGATCGATCTATCTATCTATCTATCTATCTATCTATCTATCTATCTATCTATCTATCTATCTATCTATCTATCT
>JAPTYQ010000008.1:11702207-11727100 GCA_029814465.1 Ostorhinchus cyanosoma
ATTGATGTAAGAACTGAAGTGATTTTGGTTATTATCAAGAAAACCATGGAAAATGGATAAATATCAGCTCTGAAATTCAACTCTTAAGAGCTGTTTTTGTTGTAATCATTATATTTCTTATTTTAGTTGTACCAGACATTAAAATGAACAAGAAATTGAAGAAAACAAGGGTGGTCTAATCATTTTTTCCATGACTGTTCATGTGAAAATTTATACCCAAAGATAAATGTCAAACACCATAACCTAGATACCTAGATCTTTATGTGTGTGTATAAAATATGATCTGAGGCTTATAGAACTGCTTTCCAACATGCACCAGCTTGTTTACTAAGATTGATTCAGGAGAGAGAAAGCAATAATGACACTTCCTCTATGTGAGAAAAAACAGCAGGATGCTCGTCTACAATAATGCACTTTGATTTATAGGCTGTTGAACACTAGTACAGAGCGAAAACTCTACCAAGAAACTATTCCTCTGACTTTGAGAACTTTGCAACCAAGCAAAATGGATGTAACTGTGGAGCGCTGAGCAAGCAAGACCATGTATTTACATAACTATGCCTGTCTTCTCTGCACCTCCAGCTGAGTAAAAGGAGCCATTTTCGTTGCCAGTCACAGTTGCCCATACCTTGCCCGTCCCCTCCAGCTGTCCTGTTTCTGCAAGCAGCGAATGCATATATGCGTACATAGGCTCCATCCAACCTGCTCCACTGTGTGTCTTACCATGCCCAAACCCTGAGCTCAAAATAGAATCCAACCTCATTTCATGCCTCGTGAAGCTCTAAATTTGCACCAGAGGGGACGCTACATTTGTGAAAGATAGTGCGCGTAAATTAGGAAAAGAACAAAGTCTGTTTGTCTGACAAATGTTTCACTTCTCAGTGGAACTTGTCAAAACCTAAAGGGACAATTTCACAGACAAAGGAAAAACCTAATCTTAGAAAACAGTGTTTCAACATAGTCTTTTTTATTGAGTTCAGATGCTCAACGATCCACTCAGTCTAAAATTGTCAGTGTATTATAAAAAAAACCAAAAAAAAACCCTAAAAAAGAATATCTTAGCATAACATAATCAAACAGTTTTGTTTTATTTATGATGGTTCAAACACATTCTGTACGGAAAAGAACTCAAACACTATGAATCTCACAGCTTTTACATCATCGCTTTATTTCATTGCGAGCTTACCTCTTATTTGAAGGTATTTGAACGACTCTAAATGTTTTTTTTCTGTTTTATATCCTGAGGTTTTCTCAGACAAAGACAGAATGGAGAATACTCCTGCATTTTGACTGAGTACTCAGCTGTTTTCCTGCATATGATATGAGTTCCCTTGTACGTATAAGAGTTAACCTGCGGCGGTAATATTACATTTCTTTGGGCCAAGTTTTAGACATTCATTTATGGATTAATCCTACAATTTACATATAATTTTAGTTTTTCTGAAGATTATTTTTGCAGTTTTACCATAACTCCGTTTTTCTGTAGCTTTGACAGAAGCGCGGTCTCTGTTATTTTATGTGAATGGGATAACTGTATCTGATATCTAATACATTTTTAGAGATATGTCTGACATTGAAGGAAAAAAGGGGGGAATAAGAGCAATAAGTTGTCTTTTTTATGATATATGGAGACTGTAACCTAATATATTTTGCTAGCAACCTTTCTCCAGCATCCATTGACCTTTTCTTTGATGTACACATCAAACCCTTCAGCTGTGATTACATTCAACACAGAGTCCAATATTTCTAACAGACAGAGCATGTGTGATGATACATGTTTCATTTTGGTTTAGAAAAAAAAATCAATTATTGGAATTTGGGGGTGCATTTCTATTGTGGATAGAGAGACATGACAGAGAAAATATATGTATCAAATTTTAGACCAGACTTATATTTGCGTCTTTGACACATGCATCCTTGCTTGGATGATTTTCGCAGCACCTGACTCAGGTTGTCAGCTTTCATCCTGAAGCTCAGTCACAGCTTACTACTATAAGCTCTACTTTCCATTGCACTCGAGTCTTCTGTGAAAGAGCATGTGAGCCAATGTGGAGAGGCTTGCAGTAAATGAAACAAACAGGCATCTCTTTGCACTCCACTGAGAAGTAGAGCCTCCTACCTCTTTTGAAATTGGCTGCCTTTAGCATTAACCCTCCACTCCACAGCCATCAACTATTGCTTTCTTGTTGCCGATGGGCCCTGCGTAGTTAGGTCATATGTGTTGGAGGGAGCTGGGGTTGTCGCTGTACAAACACATGGCATGCAATTGTGTGCAATGTCTGACTTCTGTCCCTACGTGGGCTAGACTGAACATATTTGTATATATAGACTGAACATATTTGTATATATATGTATATGTGTGTGTGTGTGTGTACTAGTATGTGACCCGTGCTACTGCGCCTTCCGTGATTGTAAGGCAATTGTATTCCAAAATTGTGTGACTAACTGAATGATTTATTTCTCTCATTAATAAGTAAGGAATTTGTTTAATTGACCAAAGAATATAATGTACATATTGCTACGAAGGAATGTGAGCATAATGGGAAAAAAAAATGTTTGAAAGTTTGCTGAGTCAATTGATGCGATGTACAGGGTGGTCTTAAAGAAAAGCATTGCTTCTGCCCAACCCTTATAGAAATTTTAATCTCATTAAATGTACAGCTTTTGTTGTTGCTGATTTTTTTTTTTTATGTGAACAACCAAAATAAAGTTCATTCATTCATTCATTCATTCATTCATTCATTCAAAATGACTAATATCTCCAAAGATATTGGTCCTATCAACTTGCCTAGACATTTAATGTGAAGACGGGACTATTCCTCAACTGTAGGTACCAAATTGGCCGGGTAAAAATGTCTGAATGTGTCAGAATTGTGCTGACACACACATACACACACAGATGCTCTTAGCCCTTCCAGTATTATGATATATATATCTATACACACACACACACACACACACACACACACACACACACACACACACACTAGCACATTTTCATTTGCTTTAGGCTGGCTTTAGTAGAAAGTGAAGCAATCTAACAAACCTCAACATTTCCTGAAAGGCAAAACGCAGCATCAATTGAGCTGTGACATTTCCCCTGATGGCCATGCACACAGGAAAATGCGTGACGCAACAGTGAAACTCATCAGGAAATACTTTCTTACACTGTGACTGTTGTCCATGAAGTCCTATTTTAAGTAACACACCACAATTTGTGACCAGCGAGTGGCCTTTTTTAGCCAAGTGCTTCTTTTCTCCACATGCACATATTTTTGGCAGTTTATGGCAGCTTCAGGAGGTTTTGAAATGTATTCCAAGTCTCTGAGCTCCATACTGGAAGGATGGAAGAGGATTTTTTTTATTTGGGATACGTTCTTTTGAGTTGGTGATGTGAAGGGAGTGATGTCTGACATAACATTTTCATCCTTTAAGAGATCACTCCCATCTGATTTTTAATCTATTTCATCATCTGTCTGCGTATCGCTATGCTTTTTGGAAACAAAATAGGAGTTTCTGGCTCAGCTGTCATTAAGGGACATTCTCACATTCTTACTTTAATCAAAATAAAATAAAAACTAACCCAATCCTGCCCTAATTAAAAATGCTTTGAATATTGAATTGCAGCTATCACAGTGAAATAAAGTACCACACTACAAAATTTTTCCTTGGTATATAGCACTAGTCGCATGGAAGAGTGATTCAGATGTGACCATCAGCTGTCCAATTTATTAATGTTAGATATAGGAGTATGAATATTAAAGCTTTGAACCTGTTTAATATTGCAGTCTCTCATATGAAACTAAATTTGCCACCTGCACCTAGCTGAAGGTCACCCAGCAAAAGTCTGCTCAAACTGACATCAGAGCAATAATCATTTTAAAGCAAATAGATGACTGACAGGTTTTAGGGATGTTTGTTCTGCAACTGCCACAGCAAGACAGTGATCCACAGTCAAAAGAAGATACCCATTAAATATAATCAGGATGAACAGTTACATCTTAGACATTAAATGATAGTGGTGCAGATGAAAAAACACAAAACAAGAAAGTAAACGCAGCGTTGACAACTTTCTTTTCTTCAAAGAATCAACTGCTCTGAGCAACATTTCCACTGTCTGCCTCTAAGCTCAACAAGCTCCACTGAGGCAAACATCAGCTCCACTATGTCTGCAGCAGCAACGCTTCAGCAACTCACTGTCGGAGCCAATGCAGAGCGTGCATTTAGATTTTGCGAGAATAATGATTACATTCGCGGTTATAGTAGCAAACAAAGCATAAATCACAGGTTTCTTTTTCTCATCTTAACCCATAAAGACATAGTGCTACTTTTATGTCAGTTCCCAAATGAATTTTTCCTTTACATTTAACCTTTCTTAAGTGATTTATCAGCATTTATTATAATATTAACCTCTGTGTTTTGCATTTTTTCAGTGAAAATCAGGTATTTTTCTTTTTTTAATTTACTGATCATGTAAATGTTCATTAAAGATCTGATTGAGATTGATTGTTACTATATCAAAAACAGTGAAAACTGAAGAAAATCTATCATTAACAGTGCATAAATCAAGTGTGTCCATCTATTGTTATTATCAGAATCCATGGGTTTTACTGGTGAATCAATGTTGTAGAAGATAACGGTGTTTCTATGTTCACTACAGAGCCTCTGAACGTCCAAATGGGTCATATCTGATGACCATGAAAAGACGAAAAACTGCATTTTACGCCAATTATTTACATGTATTGATAGGATTAGTGGATCAACAGGTGTTAAACATTTTTGATCTGTACATGGTGGATGCTTGGGTCTTTATGGGTTAAGCATGTGCACATTGTTTAACAGTCAGTGTAGCAGAAAGACGATCCATTTTTTTTTTTTATGCAATGGTGCACATCATATTACACTTTGCCAGAGGCCCCATTTTGCTGAATCTTCCTTTGCTTTGTTAAACACTTAAACAAGGAGAATTATTTCACAACAACAATCCATCTGAAACTGACAGTCCACACATTAGAAAAGATTAGCCCAATTTGTTTCTATGATATAGTTTTCTTTTCTTTTTGCAACCCTTTAACTTTATCAGCCACAAGAAAATGCAGATGTTAGAGCATCATCATCATCATCATCATCATCATCCTCACTTTATTTATCCACTAAAACTTGGCTGTTTAGAATCCAGGAGTCTCTGTGGATGTGATCCAAATCAATAACAGCCTCAACCTGATTTTTAGAGACAATCACAACCTTTTCAATGCCAGTACCACTGTCACAGAACATGAAATCTCCTTTTTTTTGCTATAAGTAACACTTACTCTTGTAGCTTGCATTCCAAGGCTGATATCCATAATAGCCTGTGATGCGTAATATTCGCTCCTCTATGGACGCGCTGTTGATGTCCTCGACTGAACGTGAGGATTTGAGGTCCTCCTTGATGGCCTCGTCCACCACCAGGTATTTGAGCTGTCTGAGCTGAGGGCTGATGTCCGAAAGCCTTCTGGGGCTCACGTCGGGAGACTTGCGCATCCCGCTGGGAAGAGAGAACAAGGGGTGGCGGTGTTACAAAGAGAAACAGGGGAGGCAAAAAGGGGGTACTTAAAAAAAAAAAAGAAAAGAAAAAAAAAAGAAGGGGGTGCCTGTAAACCTTGTATATGCTTTGATAAGATAAGAGGTCTGCTGGACTAAAACATTGGAAAGTCAGTGATGTATGTTCCACAGAGACCTGCGTTCAGGGCCCCTGCAGCGCCTTCTCTTGTACAGTCTATAAATCATCATCCTTCACTGGCCCTGCGTCCGCACAACAACAAGGATGAAAAGACATTAAATGAAAGTGACTGGTCCTGCAACTGTTGTATACTATGTACTGGGCGACTCCGATTATATAGGCTTATAGGAATCTGTAACTAATGAATCGATCATAAGTGATTTAGCGCTGGAGATGAAAGGTTTGTGACAGCTCTAGGCTTCGTGAACAGGCACTGGAGCACAAAACTGCACCCAGGCTATACCCATACTAATACACTACCCCCCCCCCTCCCATCAAGTACAATAATATCAATAACGTGGCTGAGAGTTGCACCAAGCAGGTGAGATAAATCATAATAATTCACTGGATTTTGCGCAAATAAGGCTGGAATTATGATATATTTGACAAAAGTAGCACAATAAAGAAAATGACAGGCTCTTAAGTGTTATAGCAATAAAAAAAAAAAAACATCCACAAAATGATAAATGCAGAATATGATTTATAGAAACACAGAGCAGCCCGTGCGTAAAAACAGGCTGAATGTTGCTGTTACAATTCCACTCGGCGCATTTCTTATTTATTTAGTCATTTAATTTGGTCAAATCGCACAAACTAAGCCAAGTCTACACAATCTGCATAACCTCCTCATAGTTTCATTAAAAAAAACATGAGTCAAATGAACTAAAATCAACATCTAAACAGCTCTGGATATGTTGGCACTTGTGCATTTCAAGTGCGCAACAGGTGTGCCCCCACCCCCCCTCTTCTGTTGTTCATCTGTAATTCATTTGTAAAAGTTGAAAGGTCTTACATCGGCATCAAAGTAGTAGGAGGTCCAAGGTAGCACATGCAGTCCCGGTGTGGCCGTCCAACCCGGTCCCACATGGTGGCCTCTCCATCACCATACATCCTCACAGGCCACTGAGCAAGGCAGCTACTGTAAATCTAAATCCTCATCAAGGCTGACAGAGACAAGCACCATCGTCCTGCTCCTCCTCACTCCCTCAAACATATGCCTGGCCACTACAGAGCTGACTGTTTCTACATTTAACAGGATGAGGCTCTGCTGTGGATGGATGGATGCTACTGGAGGCACTGCGTCAGCGCCATCTACCGGATTTAGCTCATAAAAAAAAAAAAACAAACCCAAATACACACTAGTATCCAAAAGCATCTACTGATCTAAAATGTTTCATACCTGTTGATCCACAAATCCTATCGATACATGCAAATAATTGGTGTAAAATTCAGTTTGTCATCTTTTCATGGGCATCAGATATGACCCATTTGGATGTTCAGAGGCTCTGTAGTTACCGTAGAAACACTGTCATCTTCTACAACATTGATTCATCAGTAAAATCCATAGAGTTGGATCAATGACAGTGGATGGAGACACTTGGTTTATGTTCAGTTGATGGTAGATTTTACTGATAAAGTCACTTTTTCTCAAGTTTTTTTTTTTCCACTTTTTGGTATAATAAGCCTCAAATGTAATCTCAGCATGATGATTGAAGTACATGATGACTAAAATAAATACAGAGAAATACCAGATTTTCACTGAAATAAATGCAAACTGGAGAGGATAATATTGTGATAAATAGTTGGAAATCACATAAAGAAAGGATTAAATAGAGAGAAAAATCAATATATAAAGTCTCGCAGAAGTAGCACTGGGTCTTTATGGGTTAGAGTATTTTATGTGAAAATGAAGTTAGAAAATGTACCAACTGTAAAAAAACAAAAACAAAAAAAACCTTAGAGCTTAAGTATCAGAACAGTTACTTCTAGTCAACATGTTGATCTCATTTGGGGAAATAGACACTAATAGAGTTGATTTTAACTTTATTCTAGAGAGTATTTGGTCCCTATCCAGATCAGTGTTAAACAAGGGTGTTAAAATCATGGAGTAAAAACTAACTCTACACAGAGTAAAACACTTGTGTATACTCTCCCCTTGATTTGATGAGTGGGTGGGGCTCTCCAGAGTAGGTTTAACACCCCAGCATTCAGCAACACGATTTGTCACTAAGACTGGGAGGCATCTTACTCAGTCTGTTGTTGTAATTACTCCAATAGAGTTAACCTATTTTTACACTGCATAATTAACACTTGTAAATTTACTGTGTATTTTCCTCTGAGGATCTCCAGTGGGATCTAAATCATAATTAATGCATTTTTTTTTCATTGCAACATTCACACTTTGTGCTTTAACCCGTAAAGACCCAAACCAAAAGCATCTACTGATATAAACTGTTTAAAACCTGTTGATCCATTCATTAATCCTGTCAATACATGTAAATAACTGGTGTAAAATGCAGTTTGTCATCGTTTCATGGGCATCAGATATGACTCATTTGGATGTGGCTCTGTAGTGAACGTGGAAACACTGTCATCTTCTACAACATTGATTCGCCAGTAAAACCTATGGAGTCGGATCAATGACAATGGATGAAAACAGGTGGTTCATGTACAGTTAATGATGTATTTGTGGAAAAAAATTCACTTTTTCAGCAGTTTTCTCTGTTTCAGATATAATAACCCTCAACTTTAATCTGAGCTTTTATGAACATCTACATGATCAGTGAATGAAATATAGGAAAATACATGATTTATAATGAAAAATTTCAAAATAAAGAGGATAGTATTACAATAAATCACTTAAGAAAGGTTAAATACAGAGAAAAAATAATTTGGGAAAGTGCCACCGGGTCTTTATGGGTTAAGATGAATGCTGTTAACACCCTTTGCATCAATCATTTCCTTATCAAATCTCATTTTAACAGTAAAAAAAAAAAAAAAAAGAAGAAGAAAAGCATGAGTTTTCTATTTTGTATTCAGGATGTCACACAGAACCAGACCAGTGCTGTTGCAGAAGTTTTCAACAAATACTACTACAGATTCCCCAGTGATTCACAAGTGCCTGTGGCTGCTTTTCTCTGTTATTTATTGGGTATCTCACCTAAAGTGACCGGCTATATTTTTTAAGGTGAAAGCAAACCCTGTTTTCCAAATAGATGGTAGAAACGAAACAACAGGAATGTTTCTGTTCAGTTGCACAGAACTCAGAAACAAGGGATATTACATCCAAGCACAGCCATAAGTCCAGTGAAGGGCGAATATGTTTATGATGCAAAACTGAAAATTAAGCAGCTTTATTTTCTGCATGTAGAAAATGAAGACATGCATCAGTAACAGTGTATTTCATGAGTTTTCTACAGTCATGATTAAAAAGGTGCCAAAGATCAACTACATATGTTTAATTAAATTTGACAAAGTTTATATTATGCTTTTTTTTTTTTTCAACATTAGAAGCACATGCAGTTAAGCTGTGGGGCTACCTTGCATGCTGATGGTAGTGTTGTCCATAGGTCCCAGGTGTGAGGTCCACTCGCTGCATTGCGTCTGCATTCTGTGGGCTCCTGACTGCAGAGAACAGCACAAGAGCACCGACTGGTTTTGAGGACAGGTTTTGCATTGATCAATGAACAGCCACACCTCACAAATCCTCACAGCGGGTGGGGATCTGTGCTTACTCAAGCAAAAAAAAAGTAGAAGCATCAATAAGCGGGTCAACGCTTCTCATCGACAGTCTTGGGGAGGAGAGGATCAAGTTCATCTTGCATAATGCACCTCTCAACTTCACAGCACAGCCAGAGTCAGATCAATTCTCACACCATGCCCTCCTGCTTTGTCGAAACTAAATAATGTGGACAACTTTCCAGACACAGCTGAAGACATAGTAAATAGCTGATATAAATAGGAGTCTGCCATATTTACTGTCATCCTGTACATCATCTTCCCTTCCAGCAGACGACTAATAGTGAACATAATTGCCGCCCCTGATCTACAGGGCAGTGCACTCTTTTCTAAATATGGATCAGAAATGAAGTGAGAGTCTTAAGCTCAAGGCCAAGAACCATAAACTGGACACAATGAGGATGAATGATTTTTCTCAACACAAACAAGACAGAAGAGACTGGAATCATCACCTATCAGGCATATATATATATAATATAAAAATACAACTGAGTTTAAAATTCTGTTTTATAAAACCAGCATTAATAGACTTTTTAAATGCCAAACATGTTGATATGCGACAGTAAAGAAAGTGTGTTTAATTCTACAAATGATGGATGAATTCCATTAAGTATTTTAATTGTTCAGTGAGAAAAACTGTCCTAAACCTAAACCTTATGCTTTTCTTACCTTAAAATAACAAGAGTTTACCCAGAGTGCCACTAAAAAAAGTATATAGTCGAATCTAAAGCATGCTTCATTAATAAATCTTCATTATTATTGTTTTACTCCAAAAGTAACATTTATCTTTACATTTGTTGTTACTTTATTTTGTTTACAAGTTCAATTCAGGCTGAACTAGTCTATAATGATCACAGTTCATTTGAGGAATGGTTGATGTTTTTGTTTTTAGGTTACTGGGCACAGAGGTGAATTCACATATACTGGTAGGCAGTGATAAGAAAAGCAGCCTCTGGGAAGGATTCTGAATTTTTTTTTCTTTCACTGGTGGGAGAAAGGCACCAGAAACTGTGATTCTTTGTCTGGCTCTTTGTTTGCATAATGACATGTTTACCTGGAACATTGGCTTTTTTTCCCTGTGTAAAATTCAATCGTTTAGTGCCTCAGTGTGTTTTCGATTTTCAGTTCATTATTTAATTTGTTATTTAGTTTGTAGACAAATAGCCACTGCAATGACGGTTGCATTTATAGATTAGGTTCTTTTATTGAACTCACAGAACACATGAATTGTTGATCTTACCCTAGTTCTTTTCTAGCGACATCAATTATAACATTGGTGTTATTTAAAGATTTTGCAAAAGGAAATGTGCATATGTATGATTGTTTCATTCAGCCTCAGACACAGCAAAGCCGACAGCATCGTCACCCACAGAACAGGTTTCCACAATAACTTCTTCGATGCCACAATAAGACTGAAGGCAGGAGGAAAATCCTGTTAGTGTGTCCGACCTACCTCTGTTCACAGACACTAGAAAAGGAAAAGGAGCATGCAATGTTCTCATGTGCAGTATCCTTTAGTGCAATTTGTGGATAGTATTTATTTTCAGATATTAAAATAAAATAAAATAAAAGTCTTTTTTATACTTTATACTGCTTATACCTCTGACTTCTATTTTGATTGTGTATTTTAATCTGTTTATATTTGCACTCTGAGAAACCTCTGTGTAATAATTCTAATCTACCTGAATGTGTACAAATGGCAAATAAAACTTATCTTATCTTATCTTATCTTATCTTATCTTATCTTATCTTATCTTATCTTATCTTATCTTATCTTATCTTATCTCTTCTCATCTTTTCTTTTCTTTTCTTTTCTTTTCTCTTCTTAGCTTAGCTTAGCTTACCTTGCCACATTGTTTGTCATGAAAAGCTTTGAAACACTGTGGAAAATAACGAAACTAAAATTCTATATCGCAACCTTTAACAAGTAAGACCGTGACAGAAGTGATAAATCCTATCATCAATTTGCTTCCCATTTGTTCTTTTCTATTATCTGAAAGAATTATGCGCTTACACTCAAGGGCTTAGTCACAACCAAAAGCCATCATTTTTAACATGTTGCTGTACTTCAGTTTTCCCCCCCATTTCCATTATTTCTCTTGTCTTCTTGCATCCAGTTCTGTACAATTTGAAAAAAAGTATGATGTAAATCCTCTCTCTTCTCACCATTAATATTTAATGCAGCTCTCAGCCTGGAAACAGTGTGACAAGCCACTGCCGATTGGTTCATGCAGGAAAAGAAGTGAAACTCTCAGCCAGTTAAAAATGTCACGCTATTTGTACCATACTATTTTGTTTGTGGGGCTTAGGGAGGTTTCATACACATTTTATTCTTCATTACTCGGTGTTTGTTTTTGTGCCTGTTCATTTGCATATGCCAAAAATGAAAAGCAATTGTCAGAATCCAGAGGGAGCATCTATTCCTCTCTTTAGCTAGAAAGAGACATAACCTTTACGAAGCCGCCATCCTGTTGTCCTGAGGTCCTGAGAGATTTCTGTAGGGTTTATTTGTTATTCAGTTGCCATTATGGGTAAGGTTGACACACAGCTGGAAAGCAGCCAGTCAGTCTCTATGGATGCAAGAGCGATGGATGCGATTATGTATCAGCATCATCAACCAATTAACTGCCAGGATAAACAGCCTCATTGGGACAAAAAGTTGGCATCCTTAGTCTTCTTTTTTTTTGGGCAGCTTTATCTGTTCCAATTTCCATTCTTAGATATTCCATTTTTAGTTTTGCTGACAAATGAAAAGAAGTAATATATACACGATTAAAGTTTTAGAATATCCACACATACTGTCTCTACTGCGCTGCTATTAATATTAAAAGGCATCTGTGATGTACTGGAAAATAGGACTTCAAAGGTATGTTTGGGCTGATGGATTCACAAAGGTTCAGGATGGATTCATTATTTAAGTTTCGTTTTTTGATTTATGATAACAAAAAAAAAAAAAAAAAAATCAAGTCATCCATAAACAAATAGATAGGTACACTTGAACAGCTCACTTTTCATCCTTTTATATATTTCAGGGGTTGTTTCATTTTCACCAAAAGCCAAGAAACCGAGAACAAACAAGAAAAACAAACTGAGTTAGAGTGATATAATACGCAGCTTATTCATGGGAATTATACCTTAGAGTATTGGTATCTATATGCTCTCCTTACAATAAATTCTCTCTGCTTTATTTTTCTGTATTCTATCATAAATTGCTGCTTTGCATTTTTGTTTTTGCCGAAGGGGTTTGGAGTCATTTGTAACGTTGGTGAGACACTATACCTCCCATAGTCCTGAAGCTTGGCTGATATTCACCACTTCTCTTAAATATTTATAACCACTTATTTTTGTTGAGTTTTTGAGGCACGAACATGTGACAATGAGGTCTTGGGACTCAGGCCATTTTAGGCTGACAAAAAGCAAGAGACTCTCCCTGCATTAATTACAGTAAATGTAAAGTGTCTGAAATATTTAGTACAGTGGTTTCACATACTGTACCTCTGACGCATCACAACCTGCATTAGTTATTAACGGCATACAGTGTTACCTGCTTTTGTCATTGCTTTATCAGTATTTTCATGTCCATGGAAAGCTTTAAATCATGCTTTTTTTGTCTGATTGTCCTGAATTTTAGATCTGAGAGGATGAGGAATGCAAAAGAAAAGTTGCTCACACCCCAAATAAGCAAAGTAAATCCATAGCACTTTAAAAACACCATTAACACTCCCTTTACACCGCAGAATGAAAGCATTGTGTTTGCAGTAGCAAATGAGAGCAGTTACAGAGTTGGCAGTGGGGAATGTTTGTGCTTGAGGCCTCATGCATTCCCATAGTCCCAGTGTGTGTGTCAGGATAAAAATAGACTTGCTCCACCGACAGAAAGCGGTGCTATAGGGTAGATGCCAGTCATCGCTTCAGCCCACCCCGGCCTACTCTCTGTCCTGGATGACCCCTGGGTCCCCAGACAACTAAGGCTCGAGGTGGTAAAGTTGCAACAATGCACTTGTTGTAAAACCTTGCAGATGAAATGTCAAGCATTACACAGAATACTCAAGGGCGTTTGCACAGGGTGTGTTACACCTGGGCTTTGCTGTTTGTGTAATCCATGCACAAATAGCATAACACACCAGTCCTGTATTATTTAAACAGTAATGTAATAGGAGGCACACCCGGAAACCTAAAGGATAGATTCAGTGTAATCATGCCGTTCTCACCGTATATAGATATTAAACTGAATTCTTTTAATGTTCACAGCTGAGGTGTTTTATGTGCATATGAAAGATGGAGGAAGATCAAATAGCAATATTAATGACGAGAAACTGCTGGTATATTTCATCCAATGCGCTGAGGTGCCTTTAAGAGGAAACTCCTATTCTTCCCTGATGCACTGTTAAATAACAAATATAACTGCATCCAAGGACTATTATTTATTTACAAGTATATTTGTTGCTAAAAATTGGCATACTAAAGCCAAGAAGTGTTGAACTGTACAAAGTGTGTGCCCTTTAAATATAAGTCTTTGGTTAGGGACGGCTGATTTTATTTTATGTTTTGTCTGAACGGGTAAAAAAAAAACTAGTCCTGTGCAGTTCTTAGGTAAATAAGTAAAAGCAGTATGTTTTGTTTAAGCACCATTTAATAAGATCCATTCTATCAGACTGTTTAACTCCACCTTATAACTACATCAGTATAATCACACACAACAATATTTTGCACACTTATTATGTTTATTTCTTTTATTTTATTGATAATATATTGTCTTGTACATATTGTATAAATTGCTGTTCTAATATTTCATCTGAATAGAGTGGTTTAATATGCATATTTGGTATATATATGTTCAGAACTATATATATGTTTGTATATTTAGAGCTTTATATATGTATATATTTATATATCTTTTTCTATTGTATTGATTGTTTTTTTCCCCCTGCTACTTTAATATACTTGAATGGTGCGACTGTAACATCTAATAATTTCCCCCTGGGATTAATTCTGATTGATTGTGATTCTTCAAAAGCCAGTTGCCTATTGAATTTTTTTTCATCCAATTCATTCATTCATCCAAAGCTTCATATTTATGTTATTTGCGATAATCCTGTTTGTACAATCCATGTAACAGGTAAACTGGCATAAAACCTATTCACTCCAGAGAATGTTACGTCTGAATTCTATTAAACATTCGAGCATTTTTAATAGTTATTTCCAATTACTTTGCACCCGCAGGATATTGTGTTCTCACAATGTGCATCCAATAAATATTTTGCCAGGAGCTGCCTTCCACTCATCACTATTCAGGTAGTTGATAACATGAGTGTTAGCTCTACGGCGAGAAGCTCCATTATGTCAGAGGTAATTATATTTCAGTTCAATATGAAATACAGTGTGCATTTCCGCTAACCATACCCATTTATATTCCCTCTGCTCAGATATGATGCCCGTGGTGGTAAAATGCAATATACTCTGTATCGCTGAAATGAATAGAGTTTGACACAATCACACTGGAAACCATTGGAAAACTATTGCCAAGTAATAAAGTCATACAAATATTTATAACAATGTATACTGAGCATATCCGGCAGCACCTTTAGGTCATGTTCTTCACAGGTTTATAAAAAAATAAATAAATCAGAAGCCAAATTTCAGTAATAATAATGTGCAAAGTATTGCTTTGTATGCTCAAATAAGAAAGCATTTCCTGTTAATCACTGGTTGGGACGCATGAAAGCCTCTCGTTCGCTTCCAACTTCAATTACGGCTCTTTTATAAAGGGAACAAACATGTGAATCCATCTCATATTCAAAGATGAGATGAATCATTAAAATTGTGTATTCAAACTGGCCAAGACAGATAATGATATTCATCTGCTTTTATTTTTTTTTTTTGGTTTCTATTTCTGGTTCACACATGTATTTTTGTTTGTACGAAAGCCTGTTAATTGTCCACACCTCTCACTCTCTTACATGTAATCATTCAAATTACGCTAAATATACGTTATATAATGACACGTGTTGCTGCTGGCAGACAGATGACACTGCTGTGGGTCCACTCACACTGTCGGCTACTTTAGCATTCAGCAAATGTACATTTAGACATGTGGTTCATACGGTCGAAGGAATTGAATAATTGAAGAAAACGTCACATTTAGTATTAACAAACCAACACTTTATTGAGGACACACTGATATTTTACAGTCCATGTATTCATTCCTTATGCTGAAATGAATGTCACATATAACTGGTGCTGCATGACTATCCTGCATTACAGTATCAACAATGTAACTCTAAAATACTCAACTGCGCATACAAACCAATGCATCCGAGCAACTGAAACGTATGTACATTAATGAACGGTGCCAAATATTTCAGTTTTACTTTAAGCATACATAAATAAAGTCAGAATATGTCCATTTGTAATCCTTGACACAAAATTTATTGACTCCCTGAACAGAACTGTAATGACTTTACCTGGCACCTTCAAGACAAACTGCATGTGCACAATGACAAACACTGCCGGAAACAGTAATGCTGAAGGGTTCGAAGCTTTGACATCAATCTAGTATCAAGTACATGGTATGTTAACAGAGAAAACTAACTTAGCATAATTCAAGTTCTTTTTGTTTTGTTTTTTTTGTAAGCAGATGACATTAATGGTTAACAGTTTACATGAAGGCCCTGACTGGTGAAGAAAAAGCACTCTGATGCCAGTGATCATTAAAATACAGTATTAGAGATCAGCGTCTAACATTTATAAGCAGCCGTGACGCCCTGCCACAACTCACCTCTGTACACTGTGTCCAATAAATATATCACTACTAAACAAAGCACAGATAGAACGGCAAGGAGTGGCGCTGCTTTCTACTCAGGCGTCAGATCTCATGGTTCCACACAGCATAAAAAGCATTACATTCAAGACTTCAAAAAAGGCTAATGTGTCCTAATATGACAATGAGGTCAGAATGTTAGCTCCGTATTTGAACATTTTAGAGATACTTAATCAGAGCTTCAGTACATTTTCTGTATTTGAGAACTAATGTCGTATCACTGAAACGCTACCCTGTGTGTATGTGTGTGCGTGTGTGTGTGTGTTTGTCCCTCAAGCAAAACTTTAAAGGATGAATCACGGCATGAAATGTGTCATACAAAAGTGTGTGTGTGTGTGTGAACTGGATTAAATCACAGTTATGGAATCGAATTATTTTTGAAAGCTGATGTAGATTATCAGAATGTTTTAGCTGCACTCTTCCTACACGACTTTCCTCGACGTACCATTTTCCTGTACACAAATTACCGTCGAAAATTATAAAAAGAAATTAGTAAACGTTCCTCGTGTCATATTTAAAAATATACACTTCTACATTCAAATTACATAAATACAGCAAAAAAGCCTCTGTTCAACATCTTGCGTCTTTCTCGCTCTGAGCAAGTATCAAGTAAAATTGTTTAAATTACAAAGATTTTTTCTTTTTTTTTTTTTTTTTTTAATACCGGAATTAATATCTTCGAAACCACGTCCCCTTTTCTTACAGAGAAATCCACAACAGTTTTAGTCTACTAGTACTACTAACTGGCTCCAGTACATGTGCAAATTGAGCTCCCTGTATTGACAGTAAAACGGAATAAGCCAGCCCTTTGTGGTTCCTTTTTTAAGCTGGACTAACCTCACTTCCCATTTTTGCACAGTCCAGTACACAATAGCTCATTCAGACAAATCGATAAATTATAGTGCTTCCCATCAGACGTGGACAGCTCTGAAATAGCACTGCAACATGTGGAGAAAATACATATATTTGCAGACAAATATATTTGTCCTACAATGAAATGTGACATTGTGGAGCACAACTAGAACAGTACACCTTAATAAAAATGAGTCAAAAATAGGTTTCTACAATAACTGTCACATTTCATATTTTCACAGAATCTGCACACATTGATTAAAAAGGCTAGTCTATCAGAGAGTCAGCGTACCCTGTTAACACTGTTCTATAAATAGAATTATCCCACTACAAAAGTTTTGACTCATCTTTGCGAGGTGTGCCGATTCTAGATGACACTTAACTGTACAACTTAAAACATGTACCCGAATATGTACATTTCCACACATCTGTCAAAACACCTCTATTTATAAGATGCATTCATATTTAAGTAATATTTCACGACTGACTACAGAGAATTAGAATTAGTTCTGTATCTGAGTTCAATTTTAAGAGACCAATTACATGCTAAAATAAGTTGTCAGTGATATTGTTATTGTCACAGATTCAACTGTAAATTTCCTCCCTTATTATTGTACTGTATTGTATGTACTTTATTCTCTGCTACATAGTACTACATTGTTATTGTGGTCTTTAAAGGAGATTTGCTTTTGCTCATTTTGCTTTACCTGGATAGTTTCAGCTAACTTACTCTACTTTAATTTGCAGTGCCGACTCTTAAAAGCGACAGTTAATCTAAGACTGATCTACTTATTGAATCTAGTTTTGGTCTTACGTGCATTACCTTCTATTTCAGTTACTGACTCTTCAAAGTGCGTTTGCTCTGTGGGTGTTTACTGGATCATAGGATCGTCGTTAGGAGAGGCCAGAGTTGGGACACTGACGAACGGTTGAGTTTTGTCTTCGTTGTGGGCTGTGGCTCTGTTGGACACAGTCGTGAAGGACAGGTGATCATGCTCCAAAATGGCCAAACGGTCCTGCGGCTTCTCCTTCTTCAGGTAGAACATTTTCCTCAGCTGCTTTAGTTGCTGCAGCTCGCAGAAGGTCTCCAGCACCACGAGCATGACGATCAGACCCAGGATGAGGTAAACTGAGGAGACAAACACACATCCAAGGAAAAGATGATACAGAATAGGTTATAACAAAACAGCCATCATTACATTATTACCAAATAAGTTCTTTTTATTGCATAAAAAAATTGAGAGCTCAAAAAACTTTTTTTGCAAGTATTGCACAGGTATTGCAGCAAAACTGATGTGTTGTTGCACTGACACTAGGGGGCGGCACGAAGCTTATCAAGCTCAGACTGAATGAAAGTGTGAATTTGCTTAACAGCGAACACAGGGGCAGAATCTGAGCAAACTGGAAATCTGGAGAAAATGAGATTTAACACTTTAACACTTCCGCAACGCACACAAACTGTTGGTTATTTTAAACAAATGAATCACACTTACAATGTGGACGTATAATTTTTCTCAGAGGAAGTTGAACAAATGTGTCTCGGTCTAATGGTGTCATTGTGCGCACATACACATTCTGTCACAGTCCTCTATCTTCCCACAGACTGACACATGGTGCCCACTGAATGACGTCTCTCTGGCTTGTGTGCTGCACGCCCACAGCACACATGTAGGTGACACTCAAACGGCAGCAGAGCTCAGCATTTTACACAGCCACAGTTTGACACGTCTTCATTATTATTATTATTATTTGTACTCTAGTCCTAGTCTTTTTTTTTTTTTTGCCTTGCCAGAGCTGCTGACAGCAAACTACACAAATCAGCCAGAAAATATAATCAATGCCTGTGCTGCTCTCCATTAGGCCATGGCCCACTTTATCTTCTGCTACGCTCTGGCTTGTCTCAACACACTGATTAATAGAGTAACATATAGGCCTGTCACAACTATTACACAATCACCTTATCATGATGGTGTGACGTGTTTGAGAAATTATCTAACTGCAATTCATTTGCATAATCATGATAACCGTCACCATTCAGCAGTATACAATGAACCAGATAAAACTGAAACAGAAATGTCCTATTTCCATCACTACTTCCACGTTATTTTCAATCATTCATGTCATTTGATTTAGTGCCTGTAATTGGTTTATTTCTGTTCCCATTCCCTCAACACTTCCTCTTCAGCTATTACCATTATTTACAGTATACTAGTGTGCTCCAATTAAAACAGAAAAAGACAAATTAAATGTGTACAAGAGCAGCATTTGCAAAATAACCATTTTGAAATTAGTTTTTAGCTATAAATTTAATAGGTAGCATTGGATTTCTACCAATATATAAGATTCCTGGATAAAAATATTGTCTCCACCTGGACTGAACTAAGAAAACCGATAAGAGTCTAACACTGGATAATTACTGCAGTGATTAATATGTTTCAACTGCAACAACTTATTTGACCCTTACTGATGCAGTGAGTATCCTCTCATTTCTTGAACAACCATCACTTTTCTCGGGAGCATAAACACTGTACGATGTGAGGATATAATTATACATAATATATATTTTTACAAGGAAAGTGCAACGGCATTGTTTTGAATTAATGTCTATCACAGATTCTGAATTTGTTATGATAGTAATGTGAAACAAATATCAGAAATAATTATGTACAGCAAAAGAAAGTCGTTTTTCACATATTATACGTAGGAATAAAACTGTATGCAGGACTTTGTCTTCATTAGTATTTTGACAGTGTTCTAGTTTGCTCACAGCCTCCAGATCTTGAAATCCACTTGCTCTGATCTCTGAAATTATGAGTGACAGATCAGATAATGTTCTGTCCATTACATATTAAATTTAAGAACGGATCTATAGCGAAAAAGATCATGGAGAAAAATTTATGTGACTATGGATACAAATATCTGTATTTATTGCAGCATTCCATAAGCTCTGTGTGGTACAGATGATACCACAGTGTCTGATAAACAAAGCTAAAGGCAGTCCGATGCATATTGATAGTGCGTGCCCGTTGTATCACAGTATTTGCAGCATGAGATATTTAATAAGAGTTTCATTTCAGAAGAAAAAAATTTTTATGTGTAAATGCCCTGAAGTGTAGTTAAATATTAACACTTTCATCAGGTTAACATAAAAACACCCTCCGTTGGACTCATTACTCTGCACAGTGAAACTCAAAAAATCCTAAAAAAAAAATACCTGAAAAAGAATACATTTTTGAATAAAGTGACACTTTCTCACAGGTTTGTGACAGCAAACTATTTTTAAAATGACTGATGATGTTTTCTTTGATCTCATCAGTGGAGTAACAATGCTGCATAGCTACATTTTATCTGTAACTGCAAACTGTTTTATGTAAAATGACAAATGTGAAAATATGTTAAAAATGTAGATCATTACTACCCTCCATTTTACTCTTCATGACAAATGTTGAACTTGGAAAAGAAACCTTCTAGATTTTGTTGGCTGTCAAACAGGTGCTGATCTTTGAGCAAGAAGAACAATCGTTTTGCAACAGGAAGTCCAAGGGTTTAAGACACATGACCCCGAATATGAGCATAACAGATACTATCAATATGACTGTTTGATGCTCATCTTCAATGCTCTATTTGCCTTCAACTATTCTAAATAACAGTGTATGCTTTTAAATGCATTACAAAGTTAAAACATCTTGACAAGAACATGAGAGTAGAACCAAACCTACGCCGTTTGGCTACCCATGCACAATGGAACATGTTGGTAGAGTGCACACTGACCATTCTATCACTCTAGATATGAAAAGTCCTGAACACTTACCAGTGATTCCCACTTTGTAGAGTTCCCTGAATTTCTGATTCACAGCTTCTCCGGGAACATAGTCTCCAAGGCCGATGGTGCTGAGGGAGATGAAGCAGAAGTAGAAGGACTCGAGAAAGTTCCAGTTCTCCTCCAGCGCTGAGAAGATTGCGGCGGGAATGAGGAAGAAGCAAGAAACGGCCAACAAGGCCAGCAGGGTTGCATGAACAATGGCCACCAGTGGTTTGGAAAGGCCCCAGCGTGTGTGAATGTACATGATCGGCCTCCGAGTGCTGAATACCATGATCCTTTGCACGACGGCAGTGAGGAAGAGGAGGGTGAAGGGAATGCCAATCACTGAGTAGATAATGCAGAAGGCCTTACCGCCATCTGAGAGTGGTGCGGTGTGACCATACCCTGCAAGTGAACAGAATAGATTTTCATTACAATCATTTTGGCATTGAATGTTTAAAGGAGTCTCAGTCTCATCCCCATTCGTAAACACTTTGCTAAGACATTTAAGTCCATATTACACAACAGTGATATTCAGTCTGTCTGACTTTGACAGACAGTATGGTGCACTTTTAATTATTTTTGGAACATTTTGACAGTCTTACTGTTTGAACAGCCTTGAAAAAACCTCCACCTACGGTTTCCACCTCTAACTTAATCAGGGTTTACTCTCCTAGAGCGTATGTTAGTTGAGCATACATGTACTTCTTCAACAATGTTTTCTTAAAAGTTACACTGACAACTAAAGTGATATTAATAAAATACAATAACTGAAAGAAAATAACTAAGCTACAGTCTCTAAAAGGCAATAAGTGGCAGTATAGAAACTGAGAGGTTTTCATGTCCTGGCTCATCAGTGGAAGTGTGGTGTTGGCGTGTTGCTGTAAAAACATAACATGTTCAAGTGAAGAGGACCTTAAAAAGGTACCAAAAATACCTTGCGGTCTAACAAGACAGTGTAAATGAGAAAGCTGTGTTTGCTTTGGGTTCATGATGTTAAAAATCCCAAACAATTCACTTACAGTTTTTGCAAGACTTTCATTTGAATGCAAGGCTTTTATTGCTGTAAATATTTGCTGATGTTTGCACCTCGTTCAATGTTGAGAGGTTAAAGCGATACCATCCTTGTTCACAGTGATATATTTGACATTGCTTGGCAATAAACCTAATATTTACTATCCAACAGCAAACAAGAACAGGTGCGAGGTATACTCAGGGGAAACCTGTTTCAAAAGTCTGAAATCGATCTGCTCTAGAGCTGTAAAGTCACATCTTTATGATCATCAGATATTTGTTAAGGTGAAACAAAGAGCTTCAAGCTTTGTGCAGACCGAGTTGTCTGTAGTATCTGCATGATCGTGAATGTTGCAACCTCACAGATAACAGCAGCAATGTGGTCAGAGTCAGACTAAAGTTCTTAAGGCAGCCTGGTTAACACCTACCTGCAAATGATGTCCTTCTGAGGAAAGCTAGATATGAGAAAAGGACTTTGCCAAGTGATATTTAACCTTATACTTTACTGCTTTAAAGCAGTTTGAGTATTGTCTCAATTTTGTGCATTTCTGAATAGAATTTCTTGCTTTAATTCCAGTATAGAGTCAATGTATATTATTTTAAGGCAGTAACCTCTTAGACAGATAGGTACTTTACTTCATTGATCTAGTGTCTCAAGCATTCTGCGATTAAAACAACACCCCAAGACAATAAAAATCACTCTAAGATTTATTTATTTTTTTTAAAAAAAAGCAAACATAACTGAAACAGGGAAGCTTTACTTTCACTTTTTCACACAAATAACCAGAAACAGAACAGAAAGTTGATGGGAAAATTTGGAAAAACTACTGTGGGCCTATTTAGCTACTTACAGATGGAACAAAACTATATATATTATTTGTGTTAAGGTGTTTTTGTAGAGTGATGGAAGATGTTGACTATGGTCAGATAACTTCCTGTATAATTACCCTACATTATTTCATTATGCAATAGGCTACACTGCTTTTGTTTATCCCACTTAGATCAACTCACAATAGGCCAGAGGTTTGTGTGGCCTAGTGGTGCTGTCTCACCATGCGTCATGAAAATAAAATAAAGGCTGTTTTGTTCTAATTACACAGATGGAGGAAAGGCAAAAGGAGGGTATCTGTTTTCACCTGGTGAGCTGCAGCATCACCAGCCTTGTCCAGCAGGGTGATGATCTTACCTGTGGTGGACAAAACAGTGCTGGCGAAAAACAACGCAGAGGTGAAGTCCCAGTTCCAGCTGACTGATGCGTTATTGAGGATGGAAACCCCATAATTACTGGCCTCCAGTGCTTTCTTTAGAAACCGCTCCAGACGCTCCTCAGAGAGACATTCATTTTCCTGGAGGAACTGTTTTTTAATGGCCCTCAGCTCTTGGCGCAGGAGGTCTTCATAAGGCAGCTCAACCGAGGAAAACACAACAGCGCCGAATATAAGATACAAAACATACCCCAAGACGAGAGAAATAAAATACCACGTTGATTTGTGACTCTGTATCAACCGCACACACGAATTACTGGCTAGAGACTGAAGCATTTTCCCTCAAAAAATAATAAAAAAAATAAATAAAGTACAGGCGCTAAGATAAACTAATAGGTCTTATTTAAAGCTTGGAAAACGTCAACGCTATCACATCAATCGCCTCACGTCTGATACGGCTCAAAAATATATTGGATAAATACAAGAGGATGTTGTTAAAGACAAAGCGCAAGTGACAGTCCCCTTTACCGTCCACGAAACCTGCCGTCGTGGCGTTCAAGTGCAGTCGGAGATATCAAAACTTACAAAAAAAACCACCTAGCCAATATAAGTTGCATGTGTTATAAGAGTATAGATGCGTCTATATTCCATAAATAATAAAAAAGCGAGAAAAATTAACGATTAGCTCCAAAAAATATCCCTAAAGCGTCCCTTGTCATTTCTTTGAATTGAATAAATAGCGTATCCTACTTCGTATTTTCCGCTTTTTCGTAACTGAAACGCCATTAAAAACTCAACATATGCTCGCTTTGTTTATACGATCACACAGGACACACCTAAGCCTGGTTCTTCCCCTATCGACTGCAATTCTCCGTAAAATGTTACGCCAACAATCGTCCGAATGTGATGGTTGAGTATTTTCCGAGCTTCAGTTGTTCCTGAAGGCAGCGAGTGATGTGGCGGCGACAGAGGACGTGTGACGTCAGAGGCCCCTCCTGCTTCCTCAGGTAGTCCGGTCAGATCACATGTCTTTCGGTTTCAACACAAAACAATCGAAAATGACACAAAGGTAAGGTTACTGTGACAATGAGGAGAGTGGAAAGGTGAAACGCCCTCAGCGTGGAATTTCAAGGCAAATTGGGCGTGGGGATAATGTTTGTGCGTGGCTCGAGAGACACTTCGACCCATCAAAAGTGACAATAGGCAAATAAATAAATAAATAAACTACATCTCATAGACAAATATTGTACCCCACACCGTCTGACAGCTTTACAGTGTTGAAATAATTATTAAACCATGTAATGAGGAAATGTAAGTTTTACTATGTCTACTTTAAATAAATAAATAAATGACAACAAACCTCTACTTTCGTCAAAGCACAGATGTCACACTTATTTTAGGTCAGGGGCCACACAGCCCAATATGATCTCAAGTGGCCAGTAAAATAATAACATAATAACTTGTAAATAATGATAATTAATTTTTTTTTCTCTTGAGCAACCTTAAAACAACCATGAACGACCTCAAATTTCTTAAAAAAGTGCAATTTTAACCCAAAAAAACCCAGTGTTACACCCCCCCTCTCTATATTTAACTTTTCTTAATTGACTTATCACAATTTATTATAACATTATACTCTGTATTAATTTTTTCTGTGAAAATCTGGTATTTTCCTATATTTAATCCACTAACCATGTAGAGGTTCATTAAAGCTCAGATTAAAGTTGAGGGTTATTATATCAAAAACAGAGAAAACTGAAGAAAAAAATAAGATATTTTCAGCAAAATATATCCTTAACTGAACATAAACCCAGTGTCTCCATCCACTGTCATTGATCTTACAGGTGAATCAATGTTGTAGAAGATGACAGTGTTTCCACGTTCACTACGGAGCCTCTGAATGTCCAAATGGGTCATATC
>JAPTYQ010000008.1:11737784-11750752 GCA_029814465.1 Ostorhinchus cyanosoma
CCTTTTTTTCTTTTGTGCTGTTTTAGATAAATTGACATTAAATATGTGTGGTTATAATTAAAAATGAACATTAAAATGACACATTGTAGATTTATAATAGAATGTTCATAACTGTATCTAATGTCACCCTTTCTCTGTATTTTATCACATTCCTCATGACTTCTTGCCTAAATCATCAACTACTCAATTTCTGGAAAAAAAAATTTTTTGTTGTGTTTTCAGAAAAATCAGAAAAATTACTTTGGCAGTTATTTTAGGAATACAATTTTAATTTTGATAAAAAGAAGTTAGTCATGAATTGTGATTGTGACATGGTCTGTTAGTCAGATGGCCCACCTCTGACTGATCCTGGCTGCTCTTTTCTAAATGTTGACAGGCAGAACAACCCACTGGATGATGCATCCCAACAGAATGAGGTGGAGGAGTCCTGGGACAGTGAGGGAGAGGAAGCTCTGTATGGCACTTCACCTCCTTGTACCCCCCGTCAGATGAAACGCATGTCTGGCAAGCATCAGAGGAACATTCAGGCAAGAAGTGGCGGTCGTTCTCCCATCAAGTGTAAGTTAATTGAAGAACACTGCAGTACATAAGGTGATCTAGGACTCCCTGATGTGACCAAAATTTAACTCCAGGTGACATTGACACTCATCATGGTGCATTTTAGAAATTCAATTAATTATAAATAGAATAAGCCCTAACATTTGAATATGAAAAATATCAAAACCAAACATTCTTGGCTACATGCACTCTTTTTTTGTGTGTTGCTTTCATGCAAATTTCCTATCCTTCAAAAAGCATCCTCCAAATGTGTGAAAATGTTGCAGAGATTACGATATAAATAATACAATAAACAATAATGAAATAAACCATACAACGCAATATGGAATCCTAGACATTTTTCTATTGTTTAGTGTCATACTGCACAGCTCAGAGGTATGGATGAACCAGTCTCTAAAATGTAAAATATTTTCCATTCATCCGCTCCATTTACCAGTATTTTGTAGTGACTAATGGTTTTTGTGTATTTCAGCGGACCTTAACCCCTCTGTGCTGAGAGAGAGTCCCAGGCCAGTGGAGCCCCCTGAGGAGCACAGCTACAAGCAGGGTAAAAAGCACCGGACCACCTTACGCTCCACAGAACGAGATCACAAGAAGACCTTTGACGACTCCTTCATGCTGGACCCACTCTCCAAGTCGAGTCCTTTCGGTGCCCTCAACATGGATCCCAGGAAACATTATTTGAGTTTGGGCTGCAGCAGTGGCAAACTCCCTGTATCTATGCCCCACATCGCCCGGACCCATCGACAGACCTCCCGGACTGACTGCCCCGCCGACCGCCTCAAATTCTTTGAGACACTGCGGCTGCTGCTCAAACTCACCTCTATGTCGTCCAAGAAGAAGGAGAAGGAACAGAGGGGCCCAGAGAACATGGCTTTCATGGGTCACAACAATGAGGTTATTTGGTTGGAGCTGCAGGCGTGGCATGCACGACGTTCCACGAGTGACCAAGACCTTTTTCTTTTCACTGCTCGCCAAGCCATCCCTGACATCATTAATGAGGTGTTGCACTTTAAGGTCAACTATGACAGCCTGAGAGTGGCCCAATGTTCAGGGTCTCAAACAATGCAGGGAGACTACCAGTGTGTCCCAGAATTAATTTGTAGAGAGGAAGGGGAGTCTGCTGTAGCAGAGATCAACCACTGTGGAGCAGACCCCTGGGGCTTTAGTGCTTGTCCCCCATCAGCAATGAATGCAGCAGAGCCTCTGGGGTCTGGCACTGATTGCAGGGAGCACCTTCAGCGCCAGCGGCTGGCATTTGAGCAGGTCAAGCGGGTTATGGAGTTGCTGGAGTCTGTGGAAGCTTTGTATCCTTCTTTACAGGCCCTACAGAAGGATTATGAGAAGTATGCAGCGCGAGACTTCCAGGGCAGAGTGCAGGCGCTCTGTCTGTGGCTCAACATCACCCAGGACCTGAACCAGAAGCTGCGTGTCATGGCCACGGTACTGGGCCTCCATGATCTGTCCCATATCGGCTGGCCTGTCTTTGAGATCCCCTCACCCCGTTGTTCCCGTGGCAATGAAGAAGAAGAGGATGAGGAGGAGAATGGCTCTACAACAACTTTTACAGATGAAAGCAATGGAGAGGACAGGGATGTGGAGGGGGAGGAGGAGGAGGAGGTGGGACTAGGATGTGTAGCAGAGGGAGAGTTGTCTCCCTCCCTGACTCCAAAATTTGCCCGATTGTTGTCTGAAGATGAGTTTCTGCCAACTGCTGTGGCTGGAATGCATGGAGGTGGAGGAGTATTCTGCCCGACGGCTATCTACAGACCGTTTGTGGATAAAGCTCTGAAACAGATGGGACTGCGGAAACTGATTCTCAGATTGCACAAACTGATGGACCGTTCTCTTCAGAGATCCAGGGCAGCATTACTCCGCCACACACCTGCACTAGAGGTGAGACTGTTTTATCAACATGTAACAGAAAATGCAGCTTATTCAGTTGTACTGAAGCCAATTATCCACTTAATATGTGAGGTGATTTACAGCAAATTTAAAGGCATTTCTGCCAAATCTTAACTTGTTTTAAGTCAAGCTTAAGGAGAACAATAACAATTTGCTTGTGCCAAAAATAAGTGTTATCTCCCACCTATAGCAGGTCACTACACTGTGTCATAACCACTATGTTTACTGTCTGTGTAGTATCATACAAAATCAGTCCAACAGCGATGTGTAATGTTTGCAGTATAGTGTCATTTAGACACTCTAAGTATCCATCAGTTGCAAAATTTCTCACAGGTAGTAATCTGTGGCTGAGTTCCAAACAAGAGATGTGTTGACACAGTGACAAAGCAAGTAAAAGGTCACTGAAATGGAGATGATTGCATTAAATAATCTCCTCATCTAGAGGAAATGGTGAGCTTTAGCCATTTAATGGCATATAAGAAATTCAGACAGTGGCCCCCCTGTAAATGTACCATGAGAAATGTTAACTCATATAAGATGGTTGGTAATTTGCTAAATGTAATTAAAGCATTTAGAAACTGTAATGTAAGAGAGCTGAAGACTGATTTAGTAACTGTACAGCATTGTATTTGTAGGAAATGCAACACAGAATTATATAATAAAATAAAATATAATGTAATATAATAGCAAAGTAATAAGAAAAATGATTGAAGTTCAAGCAATGTATGAGTCAGACTATCTTCTTACTGAAGAATGAATAACTGTTATGTCCACCCCCTGTAGTTTTCAGATTTCCCAGACCCCATGCTGTATAGTGATTACCTGCCAGAGCTGTCGCGCCATGTGTCATGTAGTGGTCCAGCTGATCCAGAAGTTGGAATAGACCAGGTTTCGTGGGAGGATTTACTGGACATGGATCTCCCATCCTTTCGGCCAGCGTTCCTCATGCTCTGCAGAGTGCTTCTTAATGTCATTCACGAATGCCTTAAACTGCGACTTGAACAGAGGCCTGCCGGAGAGCCTTCACTGCTCAGTATCAAACAGGCAAGTGACTGATGACATGCTCCCACTCTACAGTTGACAGCAGCTAAATGATGGAGTGACTCTTCTCTACTCCTTGCTAAAAGGGCAAAATGGCTAGAGGAAAAAAGATAGACAGTTTGTATGTCATGATTAAAATGCTAATGTATGTGGTTTCATGTTATTTTCATCACCACAGTTGGTGCGTGAGTGTAAAGAAGTTCTCAAAGGTGGTCTTCTGATGAAGCAGTACTATCAGTTCATGCTGCGTGGAGTTGTCACTGATGCTCAGGGCTTGCAGATAAATGCGAACATTGATGAGTTTGAGGAAGATCTTCACAAGATGCTTGTGGTAGGATTCATCACTCTCTGTCCTTCTGAAGCTAGGATGAAATTGCAAAGAAGAATGTAATTAGATTGTTAGTAAGTGTTGAAAAGTCTGTCAAAATTTGTCTAACATCTGTCGCGTTTCCCTTAGGTTTACTTCGACTACATGCACAGTTGGATCCAGATGTTGCAGCAGCTGCCTCAGGCCTCCCACAGCCTAAAGAACCTGTTGGAGGAAGAATGGCACTTTACCAAGGTCATCACGCCTTACATCCGTGGAGGAGAAGCCCAGTCTGGGAAGCTTTTTTGGTTAGTGGACCTCCAGTTTATCATATACTTGTCTGTTTAAAAAAAAAAGCATTGTAAGTGTCAAGAATGTCTTTTGTTCCTCAATGTCAAGATGTAATTGTTCTCTTTAAAGTGACATAGCTGGGATGCTGCTCAAATCCACCGGGGAATTTCTTGACGCCGGCCTACAAAAAAGTAGTAATAAATTCTGGGAAAGTGCAGATGACAGCACAGCCTCAGATGAAATCAGGTAATGGAGAACACGGTCATTAGATTTCTGTTCTAGGAGTCTGTTTGTCTGTATCAGTGGGAGGTGAGTTTTAACCTTGAATATTTTGACTCCCAAAGGCGGTCGGTTATTGAGACTAGCCGGTCACTCAAAGAGCTGTTCCACGAGGCCAGAGAACGAGCGTCCAAGGCTTTGGGCTTCGCAAAAATGCTGCGCAAGGTGAGAGACTGCAATAAAGAATTTTCACTCCCTTGAAACAGTAAGCCGCAACCCCACTGACTATGCAGTTTATCTGTGACCCTGTTTATTCCTGCTCACTGAGGAACTGGGACTGCGCGTTCTGACTTTACTTGCTGTTCTTTCTGCAGGACTTGGAGGTTGCAGCAGATTTCAGTATCACTAACGGGGTGCCTTGTCTCCTGGAAGCACTGAAGAAGAGAAACTATGTCAAGGTGGCTGCAGTTACAGCACATTTCAGCTTCTTTTCCTGTCCGTCCCCAGATCACACCCTGTTTGTTAACCTCCTTCTCTTATAACCAGGTTCTGATTCCAGGCCTGGAGGAGCTTCAGGTTTTTGTCCCCTGTGGCTTAATGGATCAGCGGCCTCTCATCTTGCAGCTCCTCAATGCTGCTGCAGGCAAAGACTGCTCCAAAGAGCCAGATGAAATTGCAGAGGATGATGCCTACCTGCTCATGAGCAAGCACGGAGCCTGGGACTCGAGCTCCGATTCCGACTGGGTGCAGTGGGACGGAGAGTTACTCAAACTGGTTCCACAGATGGAAACAGTCGACACGCTGAGAGCCATGAAGGTATGAGGCATTTCTGTGTGTGAAATCATTTCTGTGTGTTTTTGTGGCTGGTGTTTACAAACCTCCCACTGATCTACTCCTCTCTCAGGTGGAGAACATGCTCTTGATAGTGATGCAGTCAGCTCACCTGGTGGCTCAGCGTAAAGCCTTTCAGCATTCAATGGAGGATGTGCTCACGCTCAGCAGAGAGCAAACCTCTAGTCAGCCTCTCATCGCAAGTGCTCTGGAGGAGCTCAAGGTACTTGCATAACGCATAATGACCTCTAACCTCTGTAAACTCTGTGATTCATTCTGCTGTTGTATGTACTGTACAGGTGTCCTACTTTCAGTTACCATGAATTTCCACTCTGTTAACGTTATTGGGAACAAACACTGATGTCTATCTTTACTAGTCATTCTCAAAAAGGAAGCCGCCAAACGTTCATATGTGTTAAAGTCAGAGCCTCAATACCACATTTTCACTTTGAGTCAGTTTTTCTTTTAATTAGTCTTATAGCTGTCTGTGAGTTACAGCTTCAGCAGGTAAAAATCAGGGGTACATGCCAGAATTTAAAAATATAAACCTCCTACTTCATATAAAAAATGGATATCACAACACCATTTCATGCTACTATGGATAAGTAAAGCCAAAAGGTTACAGGTTGAGGAGGTGCCGCATTGCTTCTGTGATGAGCAATAGAAAGAATCTCACCAGTAATTGTTCAGTTCAGCTCAGCTCAGCTCATAACTCCCTCTCTGAAAAGGCCTGTGATTTAGCAGGATCATCTGTAATGGCTTAAGATTTTCTAAAGCCTTTCAGATCACTTGAATTATAATGTAAAAAAAAGGTTATTACAGAATGTTTGACAATTGAAGCTCTGAAAATGTATCTGCTTTTCTGTTCCATAGTGCAATACAAGCATCTTCTGTTTTAGCCCTCATTATCTTTCCTGCTCACTCTTTCTCTTTTGTCAACTGTTCCTATTACAGAATGAGGCGCTACAGCTATGCATTAAGATCAGCACTGCCATTGATCAAGTGGAGTACATGTTCACCGCAGAATTTGAAGCAGAGGTTGAGGAGTCTGAGTCTGCTACCCTGCAACAGTACTACAGGGAGGCTATGATACAGGGCTACAATTTTGCTTTCGAGGTAAGAACTGTAAGATGAGGTGCAGTTTTCTTAGGACAAAATGCAGTTGTTATTTTTGGTAGGCAATAAAATCTACCAACAGCATGAGGCATGAATGCAAATGTATTTTACTTTTTCCTTTTACCTGAGAATCCATTATGAATCAGTTTACAGCACATTGAAATGATCTATTTCTGAAGTGTTGCAAATAGCATCTGGAGGAGGGTTTGTTGTTGTTTGTCTCTATGATCAGGAACTGTAATAGTACAGCATATATTTTCCATGGCTGTGTTAACTGACAATTCAATGGATGAGGGCAAAAATACTAAATACTTGGTATTTGTTGTCATATGCAGTACCACAAAGAGGTTGTGCGCCTGATGTCTGGAGAGTTCAGACAAAGGATCGGGGAACGCTATATAGCTTTTGCCCGCAAATGGATGACCTATGTCCTGACTAAGTGTGAGAGCGGCAGGGGCACCAAGCCCAGGTAAGACATTACACTACAGTAATACGTCACATGTATTTTTTTGGAAATTCTGTTACTTTTTGTTGTTAATGGCACAATTTCACATAATTAGTGCGGCATTCCTGGTTCAACGTAGAAGCTTTAAGTTTATGTCCTTAGATGTATGTCTATTCCAGCTGCCATATATCTAAGAAAATCAAACTGATTATATTTCAACTTATTTTTGAATATCCTCATTTTAGTATAGATAAGCTGAATGTTGTTGAGATGGGGGATGACACACATGGACTGAAAAAGTGTTTCTAAACTTCAGTTATTCTATTATTTTGTAATAATAGTCTTTTTTCCTTCTGCAGGTGGGCAACTCAGGGTTTTGATTTTCTTCAGGCAATCGAACCAGGGTTCATATCGGCATTACCAGAGGATGACTTCCTGGTAAAATGGCCTTTTTTTCATTGTCGTACAACTGCATGCATAGAAAATGAGCATGATGAAATGTAATTACAGTATTAAATATTAACTATGATTTTGTCTTTTTTTCTTGTAGAATTTACAAGCCTTGATGAATGAATGTATTGGACATGTAATTGGAAAACCTCACAGCCCAGTAACCGGCATGTATATTGGTAAGATGTTCTTCTGAGACAAGAACAGTTTATGGTAGAAGGCTGAGGTTAAGATCCGTGTTTATAACCTGGGAGTAATAAGTTTGAGCTGCGACAAACATACCGTATTATTTCAGTTTCTGTAAAATGCCAAATAAGCATATGTTGATTTTATTCACTTTGCTGACTGGAAAGTATCATAGTTACCCCTGTGAGCAATATTAAGCTGCTGATCACAGTAGTTGTTCTGTGCTTGTGCAAAAATGAGTAACTTTGACTGTGAAGAAGGATGTGTGGAGAGAGCATTTGCTTAGCAAACATTTAATTTGGTAAAATACTCAGATTACATATCTGAAACAAGGAACCATGAGTGATAATAAGTATTGTGTAACAGAAGAAAAGACCACAAAATAAACTCAGAATAACTTTTAGTTTTAGTATGTTCTGCTTGGTTTATTGTTGTTTTAATTGTGTTTGATGCATACATTTGTATAATAATTTTCATATAATAATGATGATAATAATAATCTGATACATGTACTGTTTACTTCCTGTTGTCATTAGTTAAGGCTGCCTAATTTATTTTTAGGCTTTTACATTAAATCCTCCATGTGTTTTTTTTTTTTTCCTTCAGCCCCCAGGAATAGTCCTCGTCCAGTCAAGGTGCCTCGTTGCCATAGTGACCCTCCAAACCCCAATCTGTTCATCCCTAGTGCTGAAGGGTTCAGGTAAGTGACCGCAGTTCAAGTATGTATTCACCTTCTGTAACGCCTTTGTATCTTCACATGCTGATGCACTTTCCTGCATGGCTCCTTTGCTTTGAAGGCTTGGTGACTTTAGCTCTGTAGTTGTTGAGCTTGTGATGTGAGCTTTGGTGTCGTTGTTTTCATTTAATTAGTTTCATTTACATTGTGTTAACGAGTGAATGAATGCGTTGCGTGCGTCTGTTCCTCATTTAGCCTCACACAAACATATTTACATCCCACACAAGCCGACTCTCCTCCCAAGGTAGAGATCCTCAGTTTGTTTTTTCACCACACAGCTCTCGAAGTCTCCCCTGCGACCTCCGGAACCAGCTTTTCCCCAACGGCCCTCGACCCGTCACTCAGGGCCCGGGGGAACACAGCCACACCAAAGCACCCAGCTGCAGCCCCAGTGACGGCAGGTAGCTTTGTCCCCAAGTCACATGGTAGAGACTGTTGTCAAATTAGGGCCCCATAGAAAAAAAATTATTCACATGTTGTCATAAAGTATCTCAAAGGAAAGGAGAAATTGTAGCATGTAAACAAGTGAAATATGATTTTGCCATTTCATGATTACAATAAATCATTTATCATAAATGTAGATGTTTAGGCACATATTAGCATGCATCACTGTAAATCTGCCATCACTCCTTTGCATTTTTTTTTTAAAGTTATCACAGGACAACAGCATTTCCCTTCCTATTCTACCTACCTATATATGCTTCCTGTTTATAAGACCAAAGTAATCATTTTACATGAGTATAGCTTGGCCATTACTCTGGACTGTGATACAGAATGCATGTATGTAAGTGGTAATTGTTCGGGTTTCTGTATGACGTAGAAGGTTTTATTTGCAGAATCCACTTCAGTAAGAAAATTATAGATTTTGTGACTAATATTTCAGCCTCATTAGAGCTAATGCAGCTTTTACAAGAGTCTCAAAATGTCACCAAAAAAAAAAAAAGCCTTATATAAGACATCTAGAATGAAAGAGACTGATTGTTGTGTATGGTGTGAAAATGGAAAACAAAACATTCTACCTCCTTGAAAGAATGGGCTAAATCTTTTAGTGCTATTAACGTCGGTCTTGCTTTGGTGCTGGTGTTTTCACTGCCATTAGATCTTTGGGCTTATTTGTCTGTGCTCTTAAAAGTAGACCGTGCACTCTAGAAACTTAACCGAATGTGTGTCTAAGGTTTGACGTGACACTGACGCATGCTGAAGTGGTGATGGGTTTCAATAGACAAACTGAGAATAAGCTGAAACTCTGTTTTCTTTGAAAGACTTGATGGTTTGTCTGATTATTTTAACATTGAAACCCTGATACTAGCTTTTCCTCATGCACTTTTAAAATGTGTGGGATATGTGTTAAACAAAAAAAGCCCTTTATTATTCAATTGTTCCTGAATTCACACAGGATGTTTCTGATACATGAAGTTTTCCTAAATCATCAATATCATAATAAAGATAAATTTCAATTTTGCCATTTTTAGACAAACCTCCAAATTTAATAACACCATCTGTGTCAGCAGAGGCACAGTGATGTATCAGTGTCTGCTCTGTCTTTCCAGGGGATCCGGTTGCCATGAAAATGACCGCCTGTCATCAGTTGCAGCAGAGTTGCATTTCAAATCCTTGAGCCGCCATTCGAGCCCCACCGAGGACAGAGAGGGTAGGTACATTGTGATACCTGCACAGTTTGGTCTACAGTGCATGATCATCTGTCTAACTGGAGGGATTTTGTGTGATCTTTATCTCCAGAGCCTTCCTATCCTAAGGGAGACCCAAACAGTGCTGCACGTCGAAGCTGGGAACTCCGTACCTTCATCAGTCAGTCCAAGGGTGAGACTGTTGAGCAAAGTGCTTTGTTGTGGCAGGTTTCCACTGCTTGGTACCACTTTGACTGACATTTTTTAAGCTAGCTGATGCAATACCCAAAATGATGTGAAAACACTGCAGGTCAGAGAGAATTATCTCTACTCCATCATCTTGCAAGACACTAGTGGCCAAGCTGATCATTTCAACCCTTAAAGACCTAGAACTATTTTTGTGGTGTTTACAAATGAATCCCCCCCCCACATTTCTCCTACCTGACCTGTCACCACTCTGTATTTTGTATATTTCAGTGAAAATCAGGTATTTTCTCACATTTAATTTATTGATTGTGTAGATGTTCATACAATCTAGGAGTAAATTCAAAGGTTATTATATCAGAGCTGAGAAAACTTGCCTTTTCATTAAAAGATCATTAAGTGAATATAAATCAAGTTTTTTGCGAGTGTCATTTGTCATACTGCATGGCTTTTACCTGTTGAACCAATGTTACAGAAGATGATAGTGTTTCCATGTTCACTGTGGAGCTTGGTACCAAAAGCCAGTAGATTTGAATCAAGTTGAGCTGCTACTATGTAATGGATAATTGCCATTATGTTATATTAACTTGACCAGACTGAAAAGAACGTTCAACATCTTATTCAGGAATTAATAAAAAATAATAAATGTCCTATTCTTTTTCACCCCAGACACAGCAGCAAGGCAAAGCCCCATGGAGGCTGTCCGTCGCTCTATTCGCAAGTTTGAAGACAAACGCTACGCTATGATGAAACAACGCAATATCATCGGCCAAGTCTGTCACACCCCCAAGTCCTATGACAACGTCATGCATGTTGGACTTAGGAAAGTAACTTTCAAATGGCAGAGGGGAAACAAGATAGGTGAGTACTCAAGTATGCCTTTGTCATCATATCCGTTATTTAATACACATACAGGCAGTGATTTTTTTTTTTTCATTTAAAATTTTTGTTTATGTAATGAACAGGTGAGGGCCAGTATGGGAAAGTGTACACCTGTATCAATGTTGACACTGGAGAACTAATGGCCATGAAGGAGGTATGTGCCAGAGGAATTGAATAGTTTTCTAAAATAATAATAATAATAATAATAATAATAATTACAAAGTCATAGTTTGGTGATGTGTTATTTGGTAATGTGTTCATTTGTAACTTTTTTTTTTTTAACAGATTCGATTCCAGCCAAATGATCACAAAACCATTAAAGAGACTGCAGATGAGCTAAAAATATTTGAAGGCATTAAACACCCAAACTTGGTGCGTTACTTTGGAGTTGAGCTACATCGGGTAAGAGACAGAGTTTTGTGTCATTGAATATTATTCCACTGTTAGTTTTTTTGCAGCTTAAGCAGTTTTGCCCAACTTTTCCGTGTGTCTACCTGTAGGAAGAGATGTATATCTTCATGGAGTACTGTGATGAAGGCACTCTGGAGGAGGTGTCCAGACTGGGGCTGCAGGAGCATGTCATCAGACTCTACAGTAAACAGATCACCACAGCCATTAATGTCCTTCATGAACACGGCATTGTCCACAGAGACATCAAAGGTCAGTGTCCGGACCATTTCTCAGTCTCGCACAGTGTATATCTTTATAATCTAAAAGGGAAATTAATACTTGTCTGTTCTTTTTATATCAGGAGCAAACATTTTCCTGACATCATCGGGTCTGATTAAGCTCGGTGACTTTGGCTGCTCAGTCAAGTTAAGAAACAACACTCACACCATGCCAGGCGAAGTGAACAGCACACTCGGAACAGCAGGTAAATAAACGTATAGGATGTATGATGCAAGCCACCACAAGGGGTCACTATTGCATTTTTAAGTCATTCTGTTTGTCAACACTACCTCTAGCCAGGTTTATCGCTAATTGTGGAGAGGAGTTCTGCTGTTGAATATACCATGAATATGTGCTGAGGTTATCTTATTAGTATTCATCTTAATCTGGTGTATTGGTTACTGCAGGGGTGTCAAACATACGGCCTACGGGCCAAACCCTGCACGCCCAATCTGGCTCGAGGGATGGATTTGTGAAATGCAAAAATTATACTGAATATATTAACAATCAAGGATGTCAAAATCATTTTAGATCAGGTGCCACATACAGCCCAATTTGGTCTTAACTGGTAAAATAGTACAATAATGACCTAAATAAATAATGATAACTTTTTTTCAGGTTTTTTTATGTGTGTAAAAACAGTGCAATGACATAAAAATGCTTATATCTGCAAACGATCTTTTCACAAAAAAAAGTGAATAATCTGAAGAAATATGAACAACCTAAAGTCTTTTAAGAGAAGTAAGAGCAATTTGAAAACTATTCTGCCTGTTACTAAATGTTTTTCATATTTGTAGATCCAATGTGATCTGTACATTGTAATGCATATGTGTAAATAATAAGCTGAGGCATAATATTGTTAAAACTGCGCTTGTTTTTCTTAAGAAATTCAAGATTTCTCATGCTTGTTCATGCTCTTCACATTTTTAAAGGATACTTTGTAGATGTAAATATTTTCATAATGTCATTTTATTGTAGTTTGTAGTTGACATTATTAGTAGGATGTTATATTATTATTTTGCTGGCCCAACCCATTTGAGGTAATATTAGGCTACATGTGGTCCCTAAACTAAAATGAATTTGACAATTGTTATAGAATCATTTTCTGTTGGTGTATTTTATTTTGTAAATCAGTAATTCTGTCTACATATTTATTTTTGTCACTTGGAAATTTTGTTATTAAATTGAACCTGCATGCAAACTGCACTACTTGATGTGAGTGCTTGATAAATTTTAGTTGTAGCAGTTGACAATTTTCTCTTTCTTGACCCATTTAGCATACATGGCACCTGAAGTCATCACCAGAGCAAAGGGTGAAGGCCATGGAAGAGCAGCAGATATCTGGAGTTTGGGCTGTGTACTTATCGAGATGGTGACTGGAAAGGTAAGAGTAATGAGGGGAGAAGACCCACAGTACTCATAGGTAGTTTATGTCAGGTGTATAGTAGCACATAGATTTGCGGATTTTAAATGTTTTGCCAAAGAGAGCTTCACTGTGTT